>JABUQX010084861.1:32500-37952 GCA_015478945.1 Trachelipus rathkii | reverse complement strand
AATATATATATATATATATATATATATTTATAGTAGTATTGTGTATTTAGTGGTGAGTTGCCAAAATTTTAACAAACGGATCTCTGGTTTGTTATAAGTTAGCTGCCGGTTCCCTTTCATGTTTAATCAAATTTTAAAACAATTTTAACTACCATATATATATATATATATATATATATATATATATATATATATATATATATATATATATATATATATATATATATATAAAATATATATATATATCAAATAAATATATATATATATATTTATATATATATATATATATATATATACTCTATATTATATATACTATATATATAATCAAAATTAATATAGTAATCCCAATAACATATTGCTTGTTTTCTATAACAAATACACCAAAATTTTATGGGAAACTCAATCAATCTTTTGAGATAAAACCAATAAAATAATGAATAAAATAATAAATATAATAATAAATAATATATAAAATAATAAATAATAAAACCAATAGGTGATGCATCCTCTAATGAAGAACCATTTTAAATAAACCTTTTATTTTGAGGAACGACATTTTAAAGAAGAAGAAGAAAAAGCTATTTAAAGGTTTCTTTATAAAAGTTAATGGAAATAACAAAAGAAAGGGTAAAATCGAGATATAGGGTAAATTGAAAGAATTTAGGGGTAAAGCTCACTTTAAAGATTTTTAGGGGTAAAGCTCACTTTAAAGATTTTTAGGGGTAAAGCTCACTTTAAAGATTTTAATATTTTACTCATTGTGTTGACAAAATGAGTTTTAGGAAAGGAATGTTTAAAATATGCGATGTTTCTAGAACTATGGTAAAAGTTATTAATAAAAATTTGCTTATTGATTATATATATATATATATATATATATATATATATATATATATATATATATATATATATAGATTTCTATTTCTTTATAGCTAGAGCAATATATATATATATATATACTATGCCATATATATATATAATATTTGAAAACAAACAAACATTAAACAACGCAATGCCCAACAATGCTACTTTTAATAGATATAAAAACATTATATATATATATATATATATATATATATATATATATATATATATATATATATATATATATATATATATATATATATATATATATATATATAATATAATAATAAATATATATATTTTATATATATATTTGAAAACACTTGGCAACGTTGTATGGTGGGAATATTAACGCCACTTTAATGTAAGTGAAAGAACTTATAATAATAAAAAAATAAAAAAAAAATATATATATATATATATATATATATATATATATATATATATATATATATATATATATATATATATATATATCTTATAATAATAATATATATATATATATTGTTATTATATGATACTAACAATAAATTTCAGTTGATAAACAGGATCAAAAAAAATTTAACTAAAAAAAAAGGGTAATTATTTAAAAAGATCGTACTTTTGACAGTTACCGAGAGAACGAGAAGACTCCGTGATATTTTCTTAAATGCAAAAATCTTATTCAGAAAAACCCTAAAATAAGAGAAAAAAGTTACGGCAAAGTAACTTCATCTAGGATAGATGTAGTGTTACTGCATCGTCGAGCTATATAGGTTTACTGCATCGTCGATTCATATCTATTGGTTAGGTTTTGGCTTTGGACCTTCCCAGTTCAAGTTATGATAAATTTTGTTAAGTATACACAGAATCAATGTTTGAAAAAAAAATCCATAAGGACAGAATTTTATCCCGAAACATTATTTTTTCCCCTACCTTAAATTCTTTCACGTTGTAACACTAAAAACATTTTCTTTCTCATGCAAAATGTAGGTTATTGCTTACTTTACTATTTAGTTTTTAATATTTTAAAATTTCGTATCTTTCTTATCAACATTTTAATTTATTGTTAGTATTATATACTTACAATAAATGAAAAAAATATATAAGCAAAATTAATGGATCCATGTAACTCACAAGGTCATATATATATATATATATATATATATATATATATATATATATATATATATATATATATATATATATATATATATATATATATATATATATATATATATATATATATATATATATATATATATATATATATATATATATATATATATATATATATATATATATATATATTGGCATTACACTATTTTTAATTTAAAGTGTTTGAAATACATAATTTTTTTGTCTCGTTTGGTAATTTTGACTGGGAGTAGAGCCTCGCGTTTGAAAATAAGGGCCAGAACTGGCATTCTATTAGATTATTACATACAATGTAAGTTGAAACAAATTGTTCATTGGCGTTTTGGAAAGAAATTATATAATTAAAACTCCATCGCCCCCCCTTTCAGAGAAGAATAAAATCGACAAGTATTTATTTTAAGTATTTGTAGTCCTTTTTGTAGGGTTTTACCCATAGATATTAATACACTATGTGACTATGGTTTTGCCATTCATTAACAACTTAGTTTAGAGAGTTCTAAATTCTACCTTCATTAATTAGGCTCGGGTCCTACTTTAGCCTGACTAGAGTAGGAACTTATTTTATCTCATTTCGACTATAATAATTAGCTGGTCTAATCGTTAGCTTTGTTCTTACTGTTATTAAACTAGACTTACACTAATATATATATATATATATATATATATATATATATATATATATATATATATATATATTATATATATATATATATATATATATATATATATATATATATATATATATATATATTAGTGGTAAGCAGGAGCCGGCTAGCCAACAGGTAGTTAAATCGTTTTCTGGAAGCAAATTCGACAGTTAACTATTTGATTATTTAAAAGAAGATGCGAAAAGATAACTAAATCTTATGGCAAAGCAGAGAACCTTTTCATAAAAATTTTGCAACTCACCACATATATATATATATATATATATATATATATATATATATATATATATATATATATATATATATATATATATATATATATAATATATATATATATATAATAAATGGATAGTTATATCTAATAAGAATAATAATATATATATATATATATAATATATATATACTTTCAATATTGATTTACATTTTTCGATTATCGATACATCGATAGCATTATTATTTTTTCGATAATCGATAATTTTTTACGATTATCAACGATTCGATTGTATAGACAAAATGTACTTAAATAAAAATAAAAAATTTTACTAAGACCATATATATATATAATATATATATATATATATATATATATATATATATATATATATATATATATATATATATATATATATATTATTTTGAACAGTCAATCCATCAAGGTTAGGTCTAGGTTTACGGCAACGTAGATCCATCTAGGTTAGGTCTAGATTTACGGTATCGTCGATCCACATAGGTTAAGTCTCAGTTTCGGACACTGCTAGTTCATGTAAATCTGTGTATACATCTTATCATAATCTGAACTAGCAGAGACCTAAACCGAGACCTATATTAGTTATTTGATCCTGCTAACCTAGTTTTTGTTTTTTTTTTTTTTTTACAGTTGTCACCACCGCTCACGGGCAGAGCCCTAGGAGGGGGTGTTGCACACATCAGTTATTCATCAACTAACGCAAACTACGCAGATGAGCACAGACGCAGGCTTTAAAGTGAGAGATTAAATTCAGCAGGAAACACAGAAGATGGAGAATTCCACAAAACAGAGGGGGTGGGGAAAAAAGGAAGCACCACAGCGAACAAGCCTGGAATTCCAATATCAGCACAAAACTCATGCGCCGACTGGCACCCTTGTGCTACGGGCGTCATAAAAGATAGTGGTACGCGGAAGTAAGTTCCCTCGAGCACCTGCCGCTTCGGTACCTATAGAAAGAGATAAAGCACCAACATCCTTGCAAAGATAGAGGGTCAAGTGAACTGGAAGGAAAGTGCAGAACAGTTTATAAGACTTTTGGCCTTTGACTCGACCCCTATCAAAAGCCAGGTGAAGGCAGAGCCCCCCAGATATGAGAGCAGTACTCCACAAGGGCGGATGAGGCCCCTGTATAGCTGGAGTAACTGAGAAGAGGAAAAAAAGTCTCACAGTAGCCTAAACAGAACTCAGTTTCTTTGAGGCGCCCTAACAACCATTGTGATGTGAGGTTTCCAGACATTTTTTTGTTTATATTAAGGCCAAGGATGTTTATATTGTCAACTGGAGAGACGAGAGAACAGTCGAAAGAGATAGGAAAGTTAGAAGGTGTCTTAGGGAGGGAGATTTGTAGTTGGGTTTTTAAGGAATTAAATTTCACAAGGTTGAGGCAATCACCCGGAAATTCTATCCAGGTCAGCGAGAATAGAATCGGAAGATTAAGACGAGAGGCAATTCTAGAAGTAAAGAACAGAATTGAAATGAGTTGAAGAATGAGGGTCGAGTCATCGGCATACAGTGGATAGAGTTAGATGTGCGGGTGAGAAGATCATTTATGAAAAGTAGGAATAAAGTAGGAGATAAGATCAGAACCCTGGGGAACACCACTATTGACGAAAGAAAGAAGTCGCCCCATCAACAACAGCCGATATTGAGCGATTTGAAGGAACTAGACATAGGTAAGCAAAGAGAAGGAGAACCCAAATTAGGGGAGCTTGGAGAGCAGTGACTAGCGTGACGCGCCAGTCAAAATGCCTTGGATATGTCCAAGCGCCACCCACATAAATCTCCGGCGTAGTTCCTGAGGGCGAAAACGTAAATCGGTTAGATAGGAAAGTATATGTCCTAGTAGACCTCGAGCGCCGAAAACCATGCTGGCGATCGGAAAAAAAGAAGTGAGAATGAGACTCAGATGGTCTAAGAAAATGAGGAAGTTAGTGGGGTTTCAAAATCTTAGATAGAATACAAGTGAGAGCTATGGGGGGATAGTTAGAGGTTTTCGAATGGTTTCCTTTTCGGAACAGGTTGAATATGTGCATACTTCACTCAAGAAGGAAAGTATTAGTATTGAGACATAAGAATATAGTTGAACGAGGGCGGGGTAAGCACGAAAGCACACTCCCTCAAAGCTCAGGAGGAATGCCATCCGGAGCCGCCCGCCTTCCTAGCCCGTTCACCAGGTACAGAGCCTACCCGATCAAATGTAATCTGAGCAATGGCATGGGACACCTGAGAGAAGAAGGAGGAGGGAGGAGGAATGCCAGAATCGTCTAGGGTTGAGTTGAGTTAGAGGGAAATAGGAGGCCGAAGAGATTTGCCTTTTCAGTTGGAGAATTAGCAGCAGAACCACATCAGATCGAATAAGAGAAGGAAAGACAAGGTTTACAGAAGTTGTTAGAGATATTTTTGGCAAGAGGCCAGAAAGATTTTCGGTAGGAGAATCCAAGGGAGGGTTAGCACACTTTTCGTTTGACGAAAACAATTTTTGCTCGACAGAAGATGTCTCTAACGATTTCTAATGAATAGTAGCAAGAGTGATGGG
>JABUQX010084861.1:0-7500 GCA_015478945.1 Trachelipus rathkii | reverse complement strand
TGAAGGTAAAGAAATCGCCATAAGGTTGGATACGAGAAGAAATGACAGATTGAAGGTCATGTATAAATAGTAGAGAGGGGCTGGGGAATAGAGCACCCATCACCCTGAGAAACCCCATCATTGATTATATATATCATAGTTATAAGGTTATATATATATATATATATATATATATATATATATATATATATATATATATATAAATTATATATATATATATATATATATATGGGGGGGGGGGCTTTTCCAACCATCCACTTAGGCAGAACTACAGAAATGTCTCAAGGAAGCATTGCATTAGCATTTTTATACCTCCACCTCACGTTTGTAACCGTGATCAGCGTGTTGCGTATAAAGTAATTCAATAATAAGTATGGAAACTCCTTTGAATAGAAAACGATACTTTCCAACGAGTCCTGAATTTAAGCAACTTTTTTAGCTTATTCTTTTTGTGTGTAATTCATCCCTTGACAGATATAATGGCTCCATTAAGGGAAGATATTATATCTATGAAGGGTGAATTACAGATACAAAGTGAGTCTAAATAGTGATATTTATTCTCTTATTTATATATTTTATTTATTTTTTAAAAATTTTATTTTTTTCAACATTTTAATCAAATTGGTTTAACTAGTTTTTGGAAATTGATATTTGAAATCTAACAATGGGACTTAAATCTATAAAATTGATTAATAAAAATCTCTTCTATGCGAATTTTGATAGTGATTTTGTTACTACAATTTAATAGGAATTTAAATTTAAATAAAAAAAAATTTAGTTTCAGAACTGACAGCTCCTTAAGTTAATTCAATAATTATAAAAATTTACAAAGAGAACTTCGGTCATAATGTTACGTTTTGGGTTAAATAAAAAATTTCTTTAGTGCGTTTTTTAATAAATTTTGGAATTTTTTTGAAATTCAGCTGTACTTCAAAATAAATAAATTAAATAAAAAAATAAATAAATAAATAAATAAATAAATAAATGTTCGAAATTTTATACCATCAAAGTGGGTAACTTATAACGCCTAGAAACTTGAAATCACAAGTCAAATAAACTTCAATTATGTATCTATGCACTCAGTACACTGAAAAAAAAAATGTCACCAAAGAATCGTTACGATAAATGATAATTATTCAAAAAAATTATTCGTAAAAAAAATAGCTTCAACAAATTTTCTAATAAGAAAATTATTAAAAAAAAAATACTTTGCAACATTGACATTTTTTGGTTGGGACATTTTTGTCATTTCTTTGTTGATACATTTTTTTTTTTTTTGCAGTTTCAGGTCTTCGAGCATATTCATATTTCGGATCCGAAGTCAACAAAACTTTAAATTTTCAACTATAAAATCGTAACAAATCAAATTATCAAAAGGGATTTTTACAAATCTATTCTAAATTGAATTTACTCTCTCAAATTTCAAAAATCTTTTCCAAAAGACAGTTAGATCAATTTGGAAGAAAAAAATATATATAAAAAAAAGTTGGGAATAAATATAACCACTTTTTCGACTAAATCGATTTTCATTTTTATTTCAGAATTCAAAATAAAAGTTGGAGATATTTCTTATGTTTCATAAAAATTGGATAAAAAAAATGATTTTCTTTCATAAACTTATTGGCCGCAATAGCGGATCAAAAATTTGATAATAAATTTTACCTACACAAAATTATATTACTTCGGATAGCAATTATAACTTTCAGATATAATATTAAGCGATAATTTACATGGGTTATACTTGAGAGGTTTTCAAATTACTAAAATGCAGTGGTAAGTGAATGAAGAAAACTATAGTAAAAGTAAATCAATATCTGACCACCTTTCAATCCTTAAAGATTGAAATTTATGTGTTGATATGATACTTCGTTTCATAGATGGGTTTCTAGCAATTGTTTGGTCAAACTCAATAGTAAGTTCGAGCAGATTTCCTTATATTACAACAGTTTCTGGACATCTGTGTAGTGTCTTGAACTTGATACGTTTTGTGATATTGATTTTAAAGTCAATGTTTCTCAAATTAAGATGTGAAATACATTATAATTAATTTAAAAACAAAGACGTGTTCGCTTTTATAAATACGACCAATAAATTTATAACCTTTTAAAAATTTAATACGATGACATTAATTTTTTCATTAAATTCACCAATAATATCCTCTACAAAATTTTCACTAATAAGATACTAGAATAACAAATAATATAATGGTCACTGATTCGCATGAGTCGCTTTAAAATTCCCTCATCGTGTTTTACCTAAGTACTTCAAGATTTTTTACCAAGTGAAAGAAGAAACTTGATCGAACATTTATTGGAATCAGTTGGCAAGAAATACGATTAAAATGAATTAATGGAAATTTTTTCTTTTATTTCTCCATAAAAAATACAAGATTTGTTAGAAAGCAAAGACTAAAAATACTATATATGGATTCAGGTTATAAATATATTATTTTACGTAGGAGCTCGAGCTCGACTCTCAGTTGTATGGATCATGGAAAAATGAAAGTATCGTGTTTCATTGAAAGTCGCTATTTTCAAAAAGACACGCGAGTTACAGTAGTGATAGCTTTGATTACATACTGATTTGTTAGACTGTCTTAAATGGAGGCGGGTGTTTTATATCGTTTTCCAAATGAAATACTCTTCAATAGTATAGTGGTTAGGGCGTAGGAACACCGCGACAATCCCAATAATACCAACAGACGAACGAGTAAGTTTTTCCGGAAGACTCTCCATCCTCTGAGTGGGAGAGACAACTATGGTTCCATACTTAGTACACCAGAGAGAGGAACTCTGTTAAGACGACCCGACTTCCTATTAGCAAGACTTTGCGGTGCTTGTACCCTGGGTTTATTCTTTTAGTTAAAACTAAAATAACGTTCTTGTATACAAGACCATATTTTGCATGAGAACTCTCCACGCTCATTCTAAAATATTGTATTAGTTTCTTATTATTTTTATCGTTAGTTTATGGAAGAAAGTATAAGAAAAAATAAAATAATGCATAGCTACAAGTCAATTATAAAAATTTCATAGTCTTTCCATACAATTTACATTCACCAGCTTTTTCAACAGGTTTGTATTACAGTTTTCTGTCATCTTTTGTAGTTTTCACACGTATACTTTAATCATAGGCTCGAGTTTTTAACGGGAACTTCTTTAGTTTCACCCATAATTAATAATTTTTCAGCATTTTGAAAAAAATAATGTGTGTCATTCAAATGCAATTTCAAAAGCAGAAAGGAGAATTTAAATAAATAATATTCATTATATTAATTGAATTGAACTATAACATAATAATATTAATCAAGTTTAATTTATATAAATGAAATTTAAAAATAAATAGTTTTTGTGAGATATTAAATTTAAGTATTTGATTTTTAGGTTTTAGCCAAAAAAATCATTCTTTATTACAGCCTCTCGTTGACCAGAACAAATAAAAATTCTTGTTTACCTCACCTAGCAAATACATATAAATTAAAGGTAAATTACTTTGTGTAACTTCTATTCTTAAAATATTGAATGATAGGCTATGATTTACGTATCTAGGTGATTTTGTTCGTCTTATTTTAATAATCTTTCTAATAAATTATGGAACTCACATTTATTTTAAAAATAATTATTTTGCATATTATATATTTTTTCATATTTATATAAAAAATAGTGTTTACGATGGATCTCCTATATAGTTTGTTCCAGTTAGAGTTTACAGTAAATTTAGTTTATTATCTTGTGAACATGTTCTAATGTTACAATTATTTTATTGCCGTGAGCTTATCTAAGATTTATACTCTCTCTCTTTCGGGTTTATATTATTCAATATAACATATTTTTGTAAAAATGATGCTCAAATCAGAAATATAAGAACAACTTATTACACTTGCAGTAGGATAATTACCGAGAATGCTTACAAGAAAATAGGGTTTAAACATGGGCCTCTATAATAATTAAATTAGAAATTTACGCGAAAGTAAGCGTCTTTTACTTGAATTACTTTTGAAATATATATAACGAATTTTTTTTTTGGCTTTGTTTGTTTTAATACGGGGTTTTTAGGGTTCCCTACATCATTAATAGTAAACTTTGTGCCCTAAATAAAGTCTTATTTAAAAGTCTAAGTGTTCACTACCCATTGGTTAACCTTCACCTTATATATATTATATATATATATATATCTAACAATATATATATATATATATATATATATATTAATATAATAATGACGTTTTGAAAATCTGAAATCTCAATTTATTTTTTCTTTAATATAATATATACTCAAAATAATTATATTCCTTTAAGTTGTAATAATGTATATATATAATAACTTTCTTATTATTATAGTTAAAATATATATAATATATATATATATATATATAATATATAAATGATTATACTATATGATATATATATATAATAATATTAACTTCCTAATAATATAATTTAACGCTATTTTATATTCTTAAATTATTTACACATTACAATTGTAGATAAAGTGTTCTATATAAATAGCATACCGATTTTTCCTAAATTATCAACATTTGACATATTACTTTCGTGCAAATTCTATAAATATAAATATATTGGAAAGGTTGTATTCTTGATCATGCAAAATTATCCTCTGCATTGTCCAATTATAAAGTCTAAAAATTCTTCTTTCATATCTACTTCATCCTTAATGCTGGTATCCATTTTAAAGAAAATAATTGTCTCTATAAAATTTTACAAAAAGAGAACTAATATAAAAGAAATTAAAAATAAATATATGGAATATAATAATTGTGAAGTTCGCAGTTTATAAAATAGTGTGAAAGCTTGGTCTTTTCTTTAAATTGATCGGTTTTTCCAAATTGAAAAATTTCGTTAAACTATATTTTTTCTTCTCTCTGAGTTAATAAATAGCATATTTTTATCCCAATATTTTTATAATATAGCTATTATTATAAAACCATTTATATGTTAATTAAAATAAATTAATATATATAAAACTAATCAATAGGAATCTTGAAAGTTCTTACATTTTTCTCTTCAAAATTTTCCTCGCAACAGGAAAATATGTTAAATATGAAGGAGATATCTGCGAAGTGTTATTCGTTTTTTTCTGTAAAAATGTTTCAATAACACTAAATATAAGTAGACTATAATTAGTTTTTTTGTTGTTAAAATTACTGAATAATAAAGAATGACGACTATTGAGTTTTATTAACTAGGAGTTATTTTTCTCAACTACTACAAGGCCATATACTCTAATATGAACCTACCCTAAACCCTAACCTAAACCTGAATTTAAATGTTGTTCAGTGGTAAGTTTTTTCTGCTAAAAGCTATTTATACGATTGATTTAAGAGGAGATACAATGCGATAGTGTATTAAATTATAGGTTAATATTTTTCCAGCAATTTACTCTTATACTTTAAAAATTATATTTATCTTTCTATTAATGAGTAAAATAAAAATATTAACTAATGTAAAGAAAGATTCTCTTTTTATCTTGACAAGTTGGACTTTAATTTTTGCTCTTGGTAACCTTTCAATATGGTATACGCAAAAATATTCTTCCATCCTACTGAGTTAGTGTAATACAGAATCGCATAGTATGATAACATTATTTAAGAAATCACAAACTTATGTTAATATAAAGTTCTACACCACAAATTGTACGCATTCTTCGGCTTAATAAATTTCCAATTATTAACAATTGAGAAACTCTTTATAAAAAGTAACGAATTTTTTCCCTACTAATAATTATTCAACTATTTTGAAAATTATTTAGTTATATCTTATAATTTCATTAAAAATTGAGTTTTTAAACTGATTTTTTCACTTGCATCTTTTAAATAAAACCTAAATGTGTGTTATTATATTATGATAATCTAATTTCAAATAATAGTCTAAGAAAATATAAATGCGTAAATTTTAATTAATAGTTAAAAAATGAGTTATATTTACTTAATATAATTTATTACGTTATTGATGTGTGGATTAAATAAGATCCATTATTTGGTATTACTTATATATATATTATAACCAAATAAATATGGGCTATATTATTATTTTGTCATTGGAAAATGGTCCTACACTGTTTATTTATATTAAGCATAAAATTAACTTGAAGTGTTCTATCTGAAAACTTCTAAAATTACGCTGCTTCTTAAATTTTCACATTACCTAGAAAATTTTTATAACTTCTTTAAAAAAAAACTTTTCAAATTGTGTGTATTCGCTTAATATTGTCAAAAATCACTATTCTGTACTATGCAATAACTATTTGATATAAATTTTACTTAAAATGAGTTTTGAACCTCGCTAATCGTGTGCACTGGCAATTTTTTCATCAGTAAAGTTCTGAAATATTCACTGCATCTAAATCTGATTCCATATCAGATCGTTCTTTTACTGTGATGTGGTAAGCTTAGACAAAAAAAATATCAAAATTAGCTCCAAAAACTCCTTGTAATCATAATGTTGCCACTTTATAGTATTCAGGTAAAGAGTGATATTTATAGAAGGATGTTATTTTATTGATTAAAAATATTAGTTCTTAAAACCTAAACTTGTTGCTCTCTCTTTGACACTCAATTGAGAGAGGATAATATCATTACCCTATACTATAATTTGTTTTATATTATTAAATAATTTCCATTAGTTTGTCTTTTTCTATATAATACTTGATATTTTAATAAAATTAATTATTAATCATCTTAATATTAATGATATTTTCGCTTTTTTTATTATTAATATAAATATTTTTACACATCTACAAATTCTCCGAATCTGCTTAATAGTTGACGATTTTTCCTATAAATATTGATCAACATTATATGTAAATAATTATATTATGTATGTTATAATCTTAATAGATGAGTTACTATTACATTTTAGAAGTCCAGAAGTGAAAAAAATAATACTTGATGTTTATAGCATTTGAAATTAGCTCTCTCCATCCTCATATCAAAAAAAGCAGCATAAATACAAGGAAATTTCGCACTTAATAGTATATTATAAGGTGTAGAATTCATATAAAATTTCACTAATTGTAAATAAATAAAATGTCTTCAATATTTGTTTTTGGTGTTACTCATGTTTTCGATCAGCCCCAAAACCTAGTAGCATTCTAATAAAATAAATATTATACTCGTAAATGAAATTAAATTACGCGTTTTCTTAAATTTCACATTACAAATTTATGAATAATACTTCTTAACAGTACGATTTATTTCCAAATTATTCTAAACAATTGAGAAATTATATTTGTGATTTAAAGTTATAATAAATTTGGTTAAGTAGACAGATATATTCCAAGTCACATTTGTAAAAAATATAACTAGTATGTTTTACATTAGAAAATTGACTTATATCAAAATAAGACAGAAAAAGTATGGAATTTTAATTAAATAGTTTAGGTGTTTCTAAAAATTAATCGATTTTTAATGAAATTTCATAAATATTTGATTTACTTATATGAATATACAGAATAATATTTCATTAGTTGTGCAATCCTGTT
>JABUQX010084860.1:0-17834 GCA_015478945.1 Trachelipus rathkii | reverse complement strand
TCATTTGCTTCCAGATTTGTTTAGTTTCATTTTGCTCACATTCAACTGATTTATTTGCGGGCTCTCTTATATACTTTTCCTTATTACCCCGTCCATTTAACTTCTCACTCTTAATTCTTCCCACTTCCTTTCTTATCACCTTCTTCTCCATCCAAGCCACCACTAAATTGAATTTACATAATACAACATAATGATCCGATAATCCCATTCCTAACCCCATCATTGATTTAACATCCAACACATACTTCAGCATCTTCGTCCCCAACACAAAACCAATCATACTTTTCACTTTGGTACCATCTCTACCTATACCAATTCTAGTGTACTTATGAATACTCCTATGTTTGTTTAAAGAAAGTATTACTTACACACATATCTCTCTTCTCACAGAAATCAATCACTTACCTACAATTCTACTCATATTTCTAAACAACATGCATCAGACAAAGTCACTTTTACTATAACATATTCCCTTTTTTGATCACACTAATCACACAGGCAATTATAGGTCACTAGCAGAAAACATAACTCACAAGCAATTACTTTAAACTCTATTCTAACACTTACAGCCCATCAAAACATATGAGTTCCATTGTATTCTCTACCAAGAGAACATAATATCGCACTCTCTTACAACATGAACACGTTCAGATGACGCAGTGTGGTCCACATCTTATAGCATTTTCACAACCATAACCTTTTCAATACACTTATAATTTAACTATTAGAACCTAGTACGTACAGTACACATAAAAAAATCTAACCATAGGCTTCTTATAACCACAGCCTCATTGTTCAGATTTTAGCAACATCTTCCTGTTCATCAAAATTAGTGTGCAATATGAATGACAACCAGCACATACCTTTCACACCACAGAAAAAATACCGTCGGCAATACGAGAGCAAGTCCATAATCATTGCTTCACCCTTAATTTTTCATCTTTGTTGCGATGCTCCAACGAGTGAACAAATCAATTTTAACCTTTCTTAATACTTCCGCATTATCCGTCTGCATACGACGACTTTCTCACTCATTTATTCCTCTGACATTCTGTACCCATCATTCATCACATTTTTCGGAAAAAAAGTAGTGGAGAGTGCCTATGGTCTCGGTAGTTGCAGCACCCTCTAACCCACAATACGAGTGTATCCGACTTATATTATATATATCAGTCATTTTTGATATTATGCCATTTTATTATATGTATGAGTAAATTATATCACTATAATATGTATTATATATATATAGTTATTATATAGATATATATATATATATATATATATATATATATGGAGATATAGTTATATATAATATATTATATATCCTACGTTAGATATACAAGAATTATTAATTATCGGGTTAATAGGGTATTAACCCCTACAGCAAAATTAGAGTAAAATTTTCAGTTAAAAGTACTCTATCCTGGTTTGTAAAGTAAATATTACTGTATCACAACTCACCCATATTTTAATGACCGATAAAAAAAAAATATAAATAAAAAAAAAAAAAAAAAAAAAAAATTTGGTGTTGATCTTGGACTTGGAAAATTTGCAAGTTGTATATTTGGATTTTCAAATTTTATGAATTGTTCCACTATCAATTTCTACAAAGTTAAAAGGTTAGTTGTTTTATTTCCCTCTTTTATAAGTAATACAAATTTGCATACAATAAATTGCCGCAGTCGTGTCCAATATTCAAACTTGTTTTAGGATTAATTTAATTAAGCTTTCACCAGTGTTAGTATTACCTGATTAATTATTTAAATGTATTATATAAAGTGAAGAGTGGTGCTTATTCCAACGTATTATTATTATTATTGCTATCTTATTATTTATTATTATTATTATTATTATTATTATTAATATTATTTTATTATTGTTTACTGTTATTATTATTATTATTTACCTCAAGCGGCCTGATTTAATTCACTCTTGTTCCATTTAAAAATTTCATGATTAAATATATATTCTGATGGATATCTGATAGGGAATCTTTCTCCTTACTCTCTGTATTTATTCCATAGACAGGCTTCCACAACACTTAGGAGAAAAAAAACGTCTAAGGTAGGACCTGGGAGAGAATATGGGATTTTAACGCGAATGTTGCATGCCGAGTTATGATGGTATTTTTTTCTAGAAGTACTGTCACGTTCGAGGATTAAGGACCTGATAGTGGATAGTGCCATATCGATATATAAGTATAATATATACTTATATTATATAATATAATATATTATCTTATTTTTTTTAGTGACTCAATAGTAAAATTCAATGTATAATATACTTACTAACCTTTATAGGCTATCCCAAGTTTTTCGTACCTTATCCTTATTTTCCACTTGAACTGACCTCGTTAATAAACAAAGGCTCAATAACTCACAGGAAATCTCTTATTAACTAATTAGGTAGATTGTCGAATATTATGGAACGCTAATACAAAATTAATCTTCCTCTTAAATACTGATCTTCTGCAGTTCAATATCAATCTAGGAAATTTGTTGTCTCTGTAATAACTGTAGTATATTAGAGGCATCTCCTTCCTGGTTCATACATACCTCTGACAAAATTTTTCATGGAGGAGCTCTACATAGGTATATCAGCTTTATATAAATAGAGGTGGATAGAAGAGATCTTTTGGGTAACGTCAAGTCTTAGCATGACAATTAATAGATTTTTTTTTTCGCTAGAATCAAAGTATTTATTGGCAGGCACAGTCTGCTTGAATGTAACTGTTGTTTCCCTATCCCTACTGACACTAATAACATAAAAAAGCAGGCAGTAAACTTGTAGTGTTACCCCTGTACAATCTTAGAGTAAATCGATGACTTTGACATTGCCCCAGATTTTCCATCTGTGTTTACCATATTTGATTGAGTCGAGGAGGGTGTCATGTTTGCATAAGTCTCCATCATGTGAACTGCATGACCCAGCAGGAGAATAGAAGAAGACGGTTTGCCGTTTGTGGTAGTAATACAGCTTTTCAAACTAAAAGCTTGGAAGGAGTCTATGAAATAGCCTCCATTCAGTGATTATCAATGGTAAACATTATAATTTCAAATATATGTTTGTTTTAATGCTAATTAGTAAGCGTATATAGTATATATATTATAGTAGTCAAGTATTACATTATACACATCTATGCATAGCAACATTTTTTCCTTATCATAACTTATTTTTTTTTACTAAAAATATATATTTTTAGTTTTTATCCTTATTAAAAAATAAAAATTTATAATTATAATTATATTTTTTTATTGAAATTTATTAAAAGATTAAAAATATTAATGGTATTTTGCATGGGATATATTGTTTGTTTGTATTCAGTTAGTGTTTTATTAAATTAGCATAAATAGTATTTCCAAAGTACCAAAAATTAAATAAATAAATTAAACTTAAAAAATGCATAAATTATTCTCTACGTAAAATAAGCAACATTAGATGGTACGTTTGGTTTTTAAATTTTGGTTGGCAATCCTGAAGAACAGAAATTATTAGGTTAGAAAATAGTTAATATTACATCGTTTGTTCCTCAGAAATGAGTACTCATTGACGTATTTACATAAAGAATTTCAACTTATTTCTACTAAATTTTTAGTGTAAGAGACTTTACTGAAATATCGCATATTTAGATATACAAATATTGCATTTGCGATGAGCGTCTGAGAATTTTGAAAGAAAGCTCTTTGTTAATACTATCCATTTCACGACTAGTATATTCGTTATTTCTATTTTCGTAACATATCAAAAATCACGTTGATAAATACAGCATCTACACCATTAAATTTGATAGGAACTATGCACGAAAATAAAAATAATGTAGTTAATTTGGGCAATATTGCATTTGCGATGAGCGTCTGAGAATTTTGAGAGAAAGGTAAGAAAATTATGGTGACCTTTGTAACTGGTAAATAGTGGTATTGATATTGTTCCATGTTATTAATAGTCATTACATAATAGGCATATTGTAAGCAAAAGGAATTAAGTAATAAATATATTTAAATTTATATTATTTAAGATCCAAACATTGTTACTACCATAATCTGAGACTTTGGGATGTTAGCAGGTTTTCTCCCTATAGTTAAGACTTAGTAGCTGTAGCCTAGAGACTAGACGATTGGTTTCATAGTCAAATCATGATAGGGCTGATTGTCACAGGCTGGCTAACAGACAACAACATTCTTTAAAACAAAGTTTGCAGTCAATCACAGCCCTCAAATTAAACTTGGAATGTAAGTCTGTAGCTGACTTGAGATTCATCACGTCACTAGAACTAAACTTCGTGTAAAATTAGTCAGTAATTGTAGCATTTATGACAACTGACTGTAATTACTAAATTAATTTTTGACTGTGGTTCATATTTTCTCTTAACTTCTAATGAAGATAATTCCAAAATTAAAATTTTTAAATAATTGACGTACTATAATTAAATCATGATTTACGTTTTCATTTTCAGATTATAAATATCCAATTTTCATTATTTTGATAAATAGATTATTGATTAATAGAGCTAACTAGTAAACTGTATATTTAAAAGTTAATATTAGTAACCATTAATAAATAATAAATGTAATAACTCAAGATGCCTACTGGATGAGGAAGAAAGAAAAGGTTTGGAATAGCAAAAAGTCGGTGAGGTTGAAGGAGAGGTAAATAAGGTTTGTTGTCATCACTGCAAGTTGTAGATTATCTCAAAAACAGAAAGAGTGAGAGCACATATCAAAAAGAGTTCTCAAAAGATGAAGAATTTCGAGAAACAGGGATGCAGTTTACAATGTGAGCTTCCAACTGCTGAAAAAGAAATTCTTGATATTATCGACTTAGAAAATCCTGCCTCCCATCATTAATGTGGACCCTCCTAGAACAATTACCTCGGTTTCACACACACCAAAACTCAACATTACTCCGTGAGATATGGCTAAACATCTGGTTTCTAGGCAGTCTTCACACAGAGGCGTCAGATTGTGTTTCTGTGACGAAAACGTTATTTCACCTCATATGTAACAAAAATTATTCACTAAATTTTCATATTTTCGTGGCATTTTGATATAGAAAATTTTACACTTCAAAGGCACTACAAAACCAGAAATTTTGAAGAAAAAAATAAAACATAAACAATATGAAACTGACAGTCACATTAACAGTTATTATGTTTATAACCTATAAACATCTGGAGAACGTTCTGTTATGTCAGTTGAGAGATGTGACAACTCCCAAAAACCAAATTTTCCCCCATACTACAAAATGTAGACTCTAAAAAATTACGTCATTGTATATCCAAAGCAAGAGCTAATCTATCATTTTTATGGTGATTTTTTAATTCAGCAGGTGGAAATACATAAGAATACGTTAATTTTGAGTCCGAAACAATTTCATTGTTGGGCAGTGATATAATCGATAATCTCTTTTATGAAATAATCGATTTTAATAAGTCACACTTTAAAGCGGAGAAATGAAAAGTCTTATAAGTCTCTCAATTATACTCTTTAATTTAGGGAATTTGAGCCATCCGATCCCTACCAAACTTTGTACCCTTAAATATGATGATTTAACCCCGTCGGACCCTGGAAGTTGGGGCTTGCCCAAGTTGCAGCGGGAAAAAGTTAAAAATAAATAAATTAAAAAAATATTAATATATCTTAATATATAAACATAATCCTACACCTTCAATAATGGGCGTAGCGTCTCCTCAAAGATAAAATTAAATTTAAAATGTGCGAGACCCATGCGAAAAAATAATATATATATTTTTTTTTTTTACAGTTGTCACCACCACTCACGGGCAGAGCCCTATAATATAATAATAATAATAATAATAATAATAATAATAATAATAATAATAATAATAATAATAATAATAATAATAATAATAATAATAATAATAATAATAATAATAATAATAATAATAAATCTTATAACACATCAACATGAGTCAGAGAAGGAGTCGGAACCGGGGTCAGTCAGAATTGGAAACAAACATATAGCCTGACATGTGAGAAGCATTCTATATGTTATCGAACACTTAATACACTTTTTTGTAAGCGATAGAAGGAAGACGAAAAATTCCAGGAGGAATTAGAAGTGACAAGACCAAGCATGAGGTGGGGGTTGAACATAAAAAAGGGGGTTTCACCCATAAGATGATTTTTTTTCTGGAAATTCGTTGAATAAATAAATACATGATTTATTTAGCAACAAGATCTTGGTAAATATATGGGCTCAATTATAGGAGCCACTTAGCATGTTAATTACAACGTCTCTTTTCTCTCTTTCTCGCTCTTTATCTCTTTCTCTCTCTCTCTCTCTCTCTCTCTCTCTCTCTCTCTCTCTCTCTCTCTCTCACTCACACACACACACACACACACACACACACACACACACACACACATAGCATCGCACCTAGATAATTCAAACTAGCATATCCTAATGCTGTTCTACTTTATATAATACGTGTTCACATGAACGATTATCTTATAACATGTACATGTTATTATTTATAAAATGTTATACATTGTATCCAGTTTTCGTTCATGCTGTAACATTTATATTTTTAATTTCTTTTTCATATATTTACTATATACATCTCATTTTCTTTTTATAGTCGTTGGCTATTATATTTTTTGTTTTAGGCTGAAACATTTATATTTTCACATTTAACATTCACATCTCAATTTCACATCTCAAGTGTCAACTATTGTATTTAAATATTTTCACATATTTAATATTCACATCTCGTTTTCTTTTTGCAAACGTAAACTAATAAATTTTCATTTTCAAACTGAAAAATTTATTTCGCATTTTTAATATTCACATCTCGTTTTCTTTTTGTAAACGTAAGCTATTATATTTTCTTTTGTAAGCCGAAACATTTATATTTGCACATTTTTATTATTAGTTTGAAGGGAATACTAATATTTGTCTTTGCTTTCTACACAAAGGCAATTAGGAAATAATGCTTTCAAAGCAAAAACAAAAAAATATTCTTTTATTGTTACATAGTGTAATAAGGTTATATATTATTATTATTATTATTATTATTATTATTATTATTATTATTATTATTATTATTATTATTATTATTATTATTATTTTATTATTATTTTATTATTATTATTATTATTATTATTATTATATTTTTTATTATTATTATTATTATTATTATTATTATTATTATTATTATTATTATTATTATTATTATTATTATTATTATTATTATTATTATTATTATTATTATTATTATTATTATTATTATTATTATTATTTAATATTTAATTTTTGGGGGAATCCTACTCCCACTATGGGAGGTGTAGGGTGAATGTATGTATATATATTAATATATTAATATATGTTAATTTATTTATTTTTAACTATTTTCCTGCTGCATCTTGGCCAAAACCCAAACTTTGACGGCCACGCAATCCCCTCAGGGAGTTGCAGGGAGGCGAAACGATTACGTTATCGGAGTTAGGGGTACGAAGCACGGTAGGTATCGGATGGCTCAAATTTCCTAGATTAGAAGGTATAAATGGGTGGCTTATAGAACTTTCATTTCTCCTCTGTAAAGTGGTCCCAACCTCAATCGATTATTTCATAAAAGAAACATTCAATTATATGATAATTTATATCGATTATGAAATTTAGGGTATCTAACCAACCAAAGCTCTAGAAAGATGAGTTAAACGTCAGTATGGGGGTAAAAGACTATGAGAAACCGAATGAAACCATCAGAAATGATATGTTTATAACTTGAACCCTTAAAAGCTGTCAAGGAAATTAAAATGTCACCTTTGGGGCTTTAGATCCATTATTGTGGTTCGGAACCTCTGAAAACGGTCTTCCAGCCCTCAAACCCGGTTTTTCCCGACCTTGGAAACTCCTAATTTTACAATTTTACTCATCAAACGTCAAAACTCTAAAATTGCGATATTGCAAAAAGTTAAATATTCAACTTCCTGTTGCAACATTTGGCAACCAGTTGCGCTCCCTATACTACTGAGGGAGAGGGATGAGAAATCCTACTTTCTCCCTAGGATACAGAGATGTTGAAAAGTAAAAAAAAAACTATTGAATACCCTACTAAGAAGGAACTAAAATAGTCTTTACCTCCATTAAAGAAGTGATGTATCCCATTTTATGGAAATCTTTCCATATAAAAGAACAATCGTCGAAAGGGCCTTTAAGATTATGTGAACATTGTTTATTAAGATCATCAAACATAAACTGTCCAGTTAGTAATGCCATGACGTTAGGTAAAGTATTATCTCCAACTTTATTGTATCCATTAAACTCAAAAGCATTGAGTTCTTTAACCAAGAAATTGTAAGTCTTGTTATTAAATCGAAGAAAATTTAACCTCGATACGGAATCTGTCCCAAAGATGATAACATTCAATTTGTCTTTATTATTCTCTCTTAGTTTAGAATTTGTCTTTCTGGAAATATTGCTTTTTCTCTTATCCTGGACCAAAAAATGGACATTCACATAAAAATTACTTTCGTTAGAGGAGCTGCAGAATACACCGATTGCATCGTAATCCTTTATCACAGTTTCATAGCTTGTAATTTCATAACAGTTCTTACTTAATCTTAAAAAAGGGGTAAAAAATTAAATCATTAAGCGATAGGACTTAATTAAATTAAATTTGCACAAATATTTTGATATCAGTTGGAAAAAAAATAATGTATTTCCTTCTCCAATACCCAGGTCCCAGCAATAGCAGAAATAATAATAATAATAATAATAATAATAATAAATAAGTTAGATAAAAACACAATGAGAGCAATAACAATAATAACAATAACAACAACAATAACAATAATAATAATAATAATAATGATAAATAATAATAAATAATAATAATAATAATAATAATAAATAATAATAAATAATAATAATAATAATAATAATAATAATAATAATAATAATAATAATAATAATAATAATAATAATAATAATAATAATAATAAGAAGAATAATAATAAATAATTAATAATAATAATAATAATAATATTATTATTATATTATTATTATTATGTATTTTAATAATATGATAATAAATAATAATTGATTATATAATAAAATATAATAATAAAATAATAATAATAAATAATACTAAAATATAAAAATCAATAATTATAATAATAATAATAATAATAATCATAATAACACTGTCAACATATTTGTTAATTTGAAAAATTTTCCTAGCTCAAAATCGAAAAACTTTACTAATATTTGGTCGAGAAAAAAAAAAAATTGATAAATAAAATTAAAAAAGTTTTTTTATATGTATTAGCTCTCGTTGTCAAGATATTTACATTATTAAAAATAACATTACAACTTACATGTTAACTATCGAAAAGATATCAATTTAAGCTCTTTAATATCATAAAATAAGTACACAACTTACCAAAAATGTAAATAAAATTTATGTGACATTAATTATTATTTTTTTGCCTGTGTTGTAATGGTTTAACTTTTCATGTCAATTATTAATCAGTAACTCCCATTTTAATCGTTTAAATCTCTGAATGAACATCTCTTTGGTACTCGGCTTTCGTGAATGCGTTCTGGGGCGTCTCTTGGTCACATGTCCTGCAATTAGCCCGCAAAGCATGGAGGACCTTCCATTTACATAGATACCTTCTGGGTCCATTCTTGATTATATCTTGATGACAAATTCGCTCACCATGTTCGTTGCTCACGCCGCCACAATTGTCAGGGAAGAAAGTCCAGGTGAGAATGTAGGAAATGGATCTCGAGTGACATGTTGCACCTTAATTGACGATACGTTTCCTAGAAGTGTATCCACAATATCAACGTATTTATCACAACCCTACGATTTCCTAGGAAGCCATGAACAAAATCTTTAAATGCTTTCCATGCTGCTTTCTCATGGCCAGCAAGAACTAGCTCAAAGTTAACACATCCTTAAGAAGTTTACGGCCCAACGAGCGGCCCAACGAAGATGACTTCTTTACTTAGCATCACTGAGTTTTCTGGAAATTGTTTATCTGAAGTACTGAAAAACCTTCTCATCCTGTCCATTCCCTTCACAAAGTTTTTCAAGAGTCCAAGTTTTGATGTGTAAAGGTGGCAAAAGAATTTTGGTTTCTGTCTACCAGGGAGGATGCTGGACATTTTTTCTCACCTGGCAAAGAGATTTTCCCTAGCTGGCCAGACCTTTACGTTTGTAATGAGAAAGACCTATCCCGACTATTACCCATTACAGAGAAACAGCAGTACTTGGTACTGTTCCCAATTGCATGCCCAAACGTATTGCAAGACCTTCAAGTCTCCACAGAGGTGCCAGCGTTGGTCGGTGTATTAATTGCAATAAGAAGTGCTTTCATTATTTGCATGTACGTTTCTTTCATATGCACAGAATGTCGAATAGGAATTGAAGGAAGAGAAATTGCCCTTATGTAGCAATACAGCTTTTTAAACTTATCTTTTTAGAAGAATCTATGAATAGTCTGCCCAGTCTCTAGCTTGTATTTCTAAATGCAAGGCATTAATCAAACCAGGCACATCACAACAGCAACAAGAGAATTTTCATTTCGAAAGTATTAATTCAGATCGTGTTGGCGATTCCTTTATGTGGATACATTAACATTAGGTAGTTAGGAGATTCCTTTCTTGAAACCTTGATGCCAAAAGCTCTGATTGACTTTAGGTAGGTCTAGTCTCGAATAACATTTTAAGCCAGCTTCACAAAGACAAATTTTGGCTAACCAAGATTCTTGAGTGTTCAATCACAAAATCCGGGATTCATTTGATTGAGGAAGGACAAGGTGGTTCCTCACTTCCACAATCCTCAGCTACGTCTGACTCCAGATTGTTGTAGTGTAATGGAGGAATTGGTATGGGCAACCCTTCTGGCATGGCGGTGCCTGTAGGATGGCTGACGGTATTTTAGGGTACTTTACAGTCGCCTGTTTTTCTTTCTTGACATGCCATGACTGACGGAAGGTATATCATGCAGAAATACCAATCGTTTACATGATTTGAGGGCTCCCTCCAAATCCTTGGAAATTGGCAAAGGCATAGAATGATATGTTTCTCTCTCTCACCTTCCTTTTCCTGCGCCGATGGGCACGTTCCATCGAGATCTCGCCTCCCAGTTCTTTCTTCTCGTTAGACAGGTACTACACTCGATGAAGAGAGAGCTACTGCCCGGAACTATATATATAGCCCAGTGTCTTGTCCTGGTCTCCTAACAAGAACCCGAAACATTATGCGCGATATGCAGCCCTTTATGATGGAGTAATTCCTGTACGGTTTTGGTTTCAGAAAAGTATAACCAGACCACAGATATACGTAACAGGAAACTGTTACCTGAATATTCGATTATATTAATTATTTATATATATATTTACTATATATGGTCATATATACTGATTATTGGCTATATCTCTTATGATTATTTTTAATATCTCAATCATAATTTTATAGACGTATCTCACTAAAACTGAATAGTATTATAATATTTCTAGAAATTTAATATATATATAATATATATAATTATATATATAATCATATATATTATATATATAATATAATATATATTATATTATATTTTAATATATATATATATATATATATATATATATATATTAATATCTAGTGAATGTAGTAGATCTCTCTAATAAACCTCAATTCGGATTCGAGGTTCCGAATCCTCGGATTCGGATTCGATCATTTCCAACTACATCACGCTCGGCTATTCGGTATTCTCGATATTGTGAAAATGAGTGCCGGATCCGGAATTCTAAACCGAATTCTGGAGTGTATATTGGATTCTGGATATCTCAGAATCCTGAGTTCTGTGTATATATATATATATATATTTATATAATATATATATATTATCATATAATATTATATAATTGAAAAATACATTAATTGCCCAACATTAAAAATACTTATTAAAAAAATTTATTTTAGATCTATATAATCTGTTATATATATATAACAGATTCATCAGATTATCTTTTTATACCGTTCTCTTTGTATGTTTTAGTTAGATTTTAATATAATAGTATATGATTATAATAGTTCAATAACGATTGCTTTGGAAACGTTCATAAAAAATAATATTAATATATTAATTATTTTTTGTAATAATATAGACGGCAATTTAGTGTATTATAATTATAATAAAATTAGTATACTATTATATGTTATATAATATTAATATTAATATTAATATATATTATAATATATATATAATTAATAATATTATATAATATATATATATAATATATTATATATATATATATATATATATATATTAATAATATATTTAATTATTAATATATATATTATATATTATTATTATAATATATTAATATATATATATATACGGTATTGAAAGAAATAAATAACTGTTAATTTTATAATGGAGGGGAAATATACGAAAAATATAATTAATATATATGATATATATTATATATTATTTATATATATATATATATATTTAATAATACTCAAATGAATATAAATACACTAAATACTAAAGTGTAAATAAATTCTATGTAGACTAAAATAATCTATATAACCTTAGGTTCTCAATTGCTGTACGTATATGTAACATTTGTTAAAACGTATATATTAAAGGATATCCAGTATTATCTAAGACCGAACATGTTCCGATGTCAGATTCACCACCAGACAGACCTCTTGCCTACATCGGTCCCAGCTTAATGTATTTAAAATTTATTATAAAAATGATTATTATTATTAGTTTGTATTATTATATTAATTATTTATTTTATTACTCATTTAATTATTTATTAGTTATTATTATTATTATTTGTTAATTTAAATATAATTAGAAATATTAAATAATCCAAAAATGGGATGTCATTACTTTTTATCAATAATATTACTTATTTACTTAGAGTTGCTTTATTAATCTTTCTTTTTATATATTATTCTTATGAATTACTATATTATTAATAATTATTTGATTTCGCAAAGATATAATTTCTTAAATTAAATTTAAATAAAGATTTAACCATATTTTATGATATTATATTTTATCATGTTTGATATAATTTTAAATAATTTTCATTCAATTATATTTATTTAATACTGTTCCATATTCTAACTCTCATTTTCAAAGATAACATTGGTTAAGATATCATGGCAACAGTTATCATTATTGGAACGAACTCTCAAAATACAGATTGACATTTTCAGTATAATTATTTCATTAATTGGTTATTTTCGTTTACTCTATCTTAATTAGTTGTATATAATTAGTGAATAATATTTATATCATATTATAATTGGCAGGAATATTATTCAGTGTTTAAGAAGAATTTTTTCATTGTTTATATGTAACTTCAGTTTCTCCTCATTAAGATTGAGACATAGAAGCCGCACTTTGATCCAAACGAGCACTTATAAATCTGTTTGATGGAAAATAATATACTTCATTCAGCAGTATTAAGCAATTTATAAAATCACATAAAGATTAAATTGCATAATCTCGAAGTTATTTTTCATTCCATTAGTTAAAGATAATCTGGATGTAAAGATGAAGATGAGGTAAACAAATATCTTCTGGAAGAAAAGGTAAAGAAATTAAATCCGCTTTTATTGCTATTGGTCAATATGATATGATAAACATTTTTTTATATTCTCAAAAAAACTCTAATTGCAGTTTGACTCATAAAAGAAATTATCTAGCTATTCTGCAACAATATCAGATGTTAGAAAATATTTTTTTTCTCGAAATTAGCTGTTTTCTGCTATAGGACGCCATGGAAGAAATAGAAAAACTCTTTGAAACATTTAACACCTTTAACCTACCACATCTTTTTCAATAGAACAAAACCGATAATAATTGCTAATTTTAAAATTTTAACATTTATTATTAGAGATGCAATATATATCACTAATATTAAAATAGTGAATAAGCAATTTTTTATTTAACCCATATTTCCTATTAAATATCCTTCGACAAGACTATAAAATACGGTCTTACACTAATTTGAGTTTCATACTAATCTCTAAATCTCTATTATCATAACAGTCTTGGAACTCTCTCGTTAATACCTCAGTGAATACTGTCGTAATCTCGGTATCAAGATGTACTCTCTGTAGAAATATTCTATATTCGAGTATAATCTTAACATTCTAGATCTCTCGATTATCAATACCTACGGATCTCTCAGCCTGATTCTCAGATATAAAAAGTATAGCGCTGATTCAGGTAATTTCTGAGGTAATTCGAATCCGAATAGCTGCCCGGTCTTCGACCATGCACTGATAAATATGCCATAATACCAAAGTCCAAATAGCCAAGCTACAAGTTGACCTATAAGTCTCAAAGATACTCTCAATTAAGTAAATCTATACATATAATAAGCTAACAAAGTACTCACTAATAAGCTCAATATATTATTTAATAATATAATATTATATAACTATATATATTTATTTATTATATAATAATATCATCACTATCTAAATACCATAACCTCAAATGTCTTGTGTACAATATATATTATATATATATATTTATTACTATATATTATATATATATAGAATTATCTACTACTATGTATATATATATATATTATACAAATCTTTATGTATAATAAATATTTATATTACTAATATAATATATTTTATCATCTATAAGTTATTATTATACGAAAACTTTTTACATCCATTGTGTGAAATAATAGTGCATTATATCTACAATATTATCTACTTTAAGTGTATTATATAATTTATATAATTTAAAATATGATATTATAATTTATATCACTCTAGAGCATTACCTTCATATCCAAATGATTATATATTTATTATATACCTCTTAATATTTCCAATACTAGCTGATATTAAATTGAAACTATTTATCCTATCATTATCTATATTATATCATTTAACAATTATATTAATATTTAATATATTCACTAATACATATTTATAATATTATATGATATATTTATATATTATTAAATTATATAATATCTTTTGTGAATACTACTCAGTCTATTTATTGCTTTTAAGTATATTACATTTTACAATCTAAGCACTAGATATATGAATAATTAACTCTTCTTATATATTTATAATACTATATTAAAATACTCAATAATATATATTAGCTATATAATATATATGTTGAATAATAAAACAAAGCTCATACGTCACCCTCGATGTACTTTATTCATTATAAACGTTTTATCCTTCAATTATACTGTATCGTCTACGCTGCAGATTAGAGACATTAATTTCATACCTAGACTATGTGATCTCAGTAGTACCTCACTTAATAATAATGTGAGAGATTAAAATATGCCCTATATATTATATATATATATTATTAATACTATATAATTTCATATAATATTATATATAATTCTCTATTATTTATTTAGCAAGTATCTAAATTCACAAACATATTTAACTTACTTCATTTATATTTAATATCCATAGTTTACAAGCTCTTCTTATCTTTTATTATTTTATATATAGTATATTTAAGGTATATTACCTATATAGTGAGTGAAGTCACTCCTAGACTCAGTTGGTAATATTATATATG
Source organism: Trachelipus rathkii (assembly GCA_015478945.1). Lineage (NCBI taxonomy): Eukaryota > Metazoa > Arthropoda > Malacostraca > Isopoda > Trachelipodidae > Trachelipus > Trachelipus rathkii. The sequence goes on along the minus strand of JABUQX010084860.1, from coordinate 2,272 downwards.
GTAAATCACTCTGCTCTCAATAGTATAAGAGGCAAATCTTGTAGTTCCTAGAACTATAGGCTAGTAGCTCATAAGGTGTACATAAATGAGCCTAATTCTCTTCAATATAGACGGGCTATTTTTCATCGCTTGTTCACAGACTTATGTAAATCATTAGTTGATAAGCTAAAACAATTCTATCAATTTTCTCCTTCTGATGAGGGCACTTAAAGCTCCGTACTTCTACGTTGAACGGAAGAAATACCCAGTGACTCTCTCCTAGAGTGGCTGCTAGGCCTAGAAAGCCAGTACTCCTTACTAGTATATAGTTTACGTCTTGTAGGTGATCGTCCAGGTAACACATAAGTGAAATTCTCACTTGGTCCCTCGTTAGTACGTTTATGACTTTACCTGGTAGTTATAATTATGTGCAGTAATACCTGATTTATATTTATCCCTATTATACTATTATATTATATATACATATGTTATTATATATATACTATATATATACTCTATTATATATATATATTTCATATATATATATATTATCATTCTATATATACTATATATTTAAATATTATAATATACTAATATATATAATTATAATTACTAACTACATCATAATATAATATATTAAATTATAATACTTTATTTCATATTAATAACATAATATTAATATAAATTTAATATATAATTTATATCGTCATACATATATATTATTATTATTATTAGATATTATACCATAAATATTATATAGATCTTAATTTTATATATTCTATACTGATCAAACAGGTGAGTGGGACAGCATGAAGACTATATATAATTATATATTATACCCCTCTCATATATCATATGTATATAAGGGTAGGCCCTTGCGAAATTGGGTGGGCTTTCTTTAAAGACAGCACAGCCACCCCATATTATCCGGAGGCATGGTGATACTTTAATCATACAACTCCATTTCATTTCATGATGTTTATTACTTCATAAAACCCATAGATACAATTACAGACAAATGGAAATATTAATAGTAACAAAGTCCCTTCTCGTTGAAGATACTCTTTGGTAGGCGAATTGGCAAGTCGTAGCCTTTTCTCAGTGCGTTTTTTCGAAATTCCTTGATCTCTTCAGTCTCATCTGCAATATAAATTGCGTTGATCTCTCGAAGTCGCAGCCTGTCTTGAAGTTATTATACGCTTTCTCTGCCGTCGAGGTAATTTCTGAAGAAGGTGTATCTTGAGTGAGATTTTTCTATTTGATTCTTAATACATTGATACTGAACCTGACTATCCTGAAAGACCTTATATCTGACATCGTAAGAATATCTCTCAAAAATACGGGTTATATAATTATAGTTATTTCACTTTGACTTATGCTAAAATTTTTGCTTCGCCAAATCTTAGCATATAAGTACGAACATTTAATATAAATGATTTACAAACAAGGAAGTGCTAAATTACTTCCTGCGCTAAACACGGAGTGAGACAGTATGTTAAATTAAAATTATACAAGAATTAAAATAACTAAAAAATATATAAAATTAAAGTAACTTTTCAAATGCTAAGCCACTATATTTAATTTGTCCGTAAGAGTATTAAGTATACATACAATACATAGTGAGCAAAAAAATAGTTAATACATGTAAAATCTCTGTGATGAATATACAAATATACAAATGAGCATAACTGGTTACTCCGAAGATTCTAAAACACTCATATACTCAAGTATATTGTATTACATCTTATATCATACAATAATGTTATTTAATATACAGAAAGATAAAAAGTGCATTTTAAACACAAAGCGGTATTAGGTATTATATATCACGTTAGGATATAAACAAACATACAAAACTCACCTTAAATGTCATTATAAACAGAACAAAAATGTTAACTACCATTAATATTATTGCATTAATTGATACTAATTCTACTTATTCACAAGTTTAAACTACGCACATTGATCGAACCATTAAATCCGAGGAAAGGTCCAGTATAAGGAGCTTTCTAATGTATCCATGATTTTGACCAATGACGCACGTAGTTTTGTCTCACAGATGTAGATTATCTGTTATGAGAGGAAAATCTTGAATGGCTTGCTGATGTAAGCAAACATTAGAAAGTTAGGTTCTTATATTATTGAAAAATTTCTTCATTTACATAAAAGGGATGAGGTCACAAGAAAACTAATTTATTAGAATTCGATAAAATTTGCTTGGAGTTCGTTATATAGTGGAATTCAAAATGAATTTTACTGACTTCATAATTCACAAACTTAAAAATGATGAAAG
>JABUQX010084859.1:0-38412 GCA_015478945.1 Trachelipus rathkii | reverse complement strand
TTGGTTTTTTTTTTTTTCAGGAAAAAACAATGTTTTTTTCATGTTTTTTCATTGTTTTTTTCGTTTTTTGTTCAGTTTTTTTCGTTTTTTTCAATTAAATGCCATTTTTTTAAAAATATAAAGAGGCTAATTATGATATTTCACTTGAAGAGAAAAATGACAAATATAATTATAGTTGAAATTAAACCCATATTCCATTATGATTTATAAAATAGCAGAACTACCTTTCTCTTAATCATTGTTATTCAATTGTTTTCGTTAATTTACAGTAGGTTGTTAGCCTGCAGACTTTGCTGTGTTTGTAGGCTTCTACTTTCTAATTTAACTATGTAACGACCTCCATTTATGTTATTAAACATAAAAAAATTTGACCTTTTAAGATTAATGTATATTTATTGTTCAGAATGAAGTGAAATTAGTTACGAAAAAGTATGCAAATTTGGAAATAATAAAGATATTGAAATTAAAAATCCAAGATTGTAAATGAAGGAGGGATGAGTGAATGACTAAAATAAATATTTGGCTTTGGAATACCAACTTTTGATTCACTAATCACTTTAGTCCCCACTCACCCAGACCCAGTCACTAACGGATTTACTGACTTACTTGCTGTGACTATTGATCAAGGCTCATTTTATCAGCTGGGCTTCATCAGATGATCAGCCACATTGTATTTTGAATATGACTGATAAAGTCTGATATCTCAGTCGTATGACAGTGTATAGTGAGAATGACTAGTGGTGAAGGAGCAGGTGGCAGGGCAGTAACAGGACTCTTAAAGCTTAGCTGCCTTAGCCATAATCACTCTCTCAGTTGGCAAATTTTCAGAATTTTCTATTTCTAGATTGAGCAATAAATGCTAGTTTTGCAACGTCTATACAACAAAAGTTATATATCATGCAAGGGCCTTTGCTACCTTTTATTTCGTTAAAAAAGTACGGTCACACGACTTTTTGCACATTGCATTTCTAAATTCTGATTAAATCATTTATGGATAAATAATAGTTACTGAAAGCTGAAACAGGGTTAGAAAACATTTAAGTAATAATAATATAAATATTATGATATCAAAATTATCACTAATAAAATAAAATATGGAAACCCACCCGAGCTCAAACCTAACTCAGGGGCTTCCACCTTTTGGGAAATTGGAACCAAAAAAAATGTCCAAATTAGACATAAATAACTAATTTATAAATATAACAGTTAAATACACACATGTAATTTCCACAGCTGGGTTGAAAAAAAAACAAAAAAAAACAAATTTTTACTTGTTTTTTTTCATGAAAAAAAAAAACTTTTTTTTTCGGGAAAAAATGAAGCTTGTTTTTTTCCTTTCCTCAACAATCTCTCAACCTTGTGAAAATCAATTCTTTTTAAAATAGGTATATTTTAACAAAATCTCTCTCTCTAAGGCACCTTCTAACTTTCCTACCTCTTCTTTCGGGCCGGTTCTCTCCTCTCTTCTTTGTTGACAATATATAACATTCCTGGTTAACATAAACAAAAAAAATGTTCTGGAAACCCCACATCACAACGATTGCTAGGGGTTTAGGACACTTCATAGAAAACTTGCGGAGCGGAGTTCTGTTTAGACCGTTGAGACTTTCTTTTTCCTTTCTATTGTGTGTAACAACTTTAACTTATAGCCCGCTGTTAGGAAGTACTGCTCTGGTGGTTATCGTGGGCTTTGGTTTCACCCGGCCTTTGGATAGGGTCGAGTCAAAGCTCAAAAGGCTTATAAACTGTTCTGTACTTTCACTTTCACTTAAACCCTCAATCTTTTTCGACGCGATGTTGGTGCTCTATCTCTTTTTATAGGTACCGCAGCGGCAGATGCTCATGGGAACTTATCACTCGCGTACCACCTCCATTTACCACCCCCTCGTAACACAAGGGGTGGCCTGTATCTGCGCCATGGTTTGTGTTGATACTTAGGTTAATCCAGGCTAGTTCGTCTGCTGTCTTCCTTCTTTTCCTGCCACATCTGCTTTCTTGTGGAATTCTCTTCCATCTTCTGTGTTTCCTGCTGAATTTATCTCCCTCACATTTAACGCCGGCGTCTGTTGCCATCTGCGTTGTAATTTTACTGTTGTTGATGAATTTTTAGCCATACAAACACCCCCTTCCTTAAATGGGCATCGGCCAGTGAGTCGGTGGCGACAACTGTAATATATATATAATATATAATAATTATATATATATATATATATTGATACTCATACTATACACCCGTACTAGTAGCCTCCATGTGAGTCAGATATATATTATTCGATTACATACTTTTTACTATCCTCATTATACTGTGACTTTTAGTAATACAATGTAACCCCTGACTATGTGTATATAACATCTGTTCGCAGGGCTCTTTTTCCTCCCTATAGATTATAATTTATTAATGTGTTAAAGCAGTCTATCATAGTATTCAGTACTTGTATCGGCAAAATTTCTCTGGGAAATAGTATCAGTATCGGAATTATATAAAAAACTGGATATAACTTGTATCAGTATCGGACTAAAATTTTGGTCTATCGGTGCAACACCTAATAATATATATATATTACCGTAATATATATATATATTATATATATATATATATTATATAATATATATATATATATATATATATATATATATATTATATATATAATAATATATATATATATATATATATATATATATATATATATATAATATATATATATATATATATATATAATTATATAATATATAATATAACAGGTGTTAAATAAGAAAAGTTATGAAAAAGAAAACGGACACTAACCTGTCAAATTCTTCCTAATTTCATATTTTTGTTGCCAATTGTTGGAGAGGAGAGTGGACTTCAAGTGTTCTGCTCGATCATTGAATCTTGATGGAACAGCAAATTGCTCATGGTATACTGAACAGAAAAAGAGTTCAAGGAAAAAAAACAAAAAATACATTATAAGCATTAGAAAAAGTAAAATATTCTCAATGTAATAGTGTCCCAAGCTGAAAATAAGGTTTAATTCAGACCTCAAAAAGACAAAAAAAATTATAAGAATACATGGGTTATTTAGGTTGTAATATGAAATTTTATTATGGTATGTACCAACTTTTAATGGATATATTCAAATACATATGTATAGGCTTGAGTATTTAAGTATATATATATACATTTAAAATAACCTGACAGAGTGTATTATTTATTGACAGTCAATGTTCTGCATGTAGCACCCCCAATTTACATCAACCATTAATTACCGTATATATTTCTATTAACAATAAGCATTTCATATACCGTATTTATAATGTTCAATAAGTAATAATAACTGATAAAAACTTGCAAATTATTTGCAGTTTCATTATGTAAAATAAGGATAATATAATTGATAAAATCATCACATACCTTCTTCACTCTTTATTAGTTGAGCCGGTTAATGGTGTTAATTAATTGATCCACCACTCTTACTTTCTCTTGCATGTTTGAAAAGAGAGAGAAGATATATCAAGAAGGAAGTTTTTGGTTTGGAGTTCAACCTCAAAGGGAACTATTTTTTTTTTTTTTAGATGCTCTACTACGTTTCCTAAACTTGGTCCACTCCCAGACCTGTTTCCTGTTCGTGATCAAGTCATGACCATAAAGGAAGTATATAAAGATATAATTTATTTTATAAAGAAGTAATTTATTTTACCCATCTCAATAGTAAGAGGAAATTTAATACTATAAACTTACCTTAATTAAGGGTGTTACAACAACTTTGGAAAAATTGGATATTCTATCTTGGGTTACCCCTTCTTCTGAATAGTGCAGACTTCTGAAATTTGATGAATAGGGATTTTAAGGAAAATTAACTGATCTTCTCTTCTTCTAGGTTTCTTTTTCTTGTTTACAATTAGTAAAGTTTTTCATTTTTTGGTTTCTTTTTCTTGTTTGCAATTTTAAAGTTGTTCAAAATTGAACAATCAATTGTCAGTATTTCTTCTGGGTCCTAAATATAAAATTCCAATGGATTGACAATGCAAATTTTAATTCATTCCTTCCTTATGATTGAATGAAAGGTTAACAAAAACAAAGACCCCTTGCACACTCAAGACTTCCCTTTACATCCACCAAGGATTTAATTGCGCCAGCCATCTTCCTGCCATTTCACAACTTTCCTATCCTTTGCATCATCCATTCCCTATCATCCAACCATATATCCTAAATAAATATAAAACTCAGACTCTTGTTCAGATGCTCATGATTCTAACATAACTCCACACTGAGGACTGTTTCTCACTCACAGCCATAACCCTTACTCTTATCTGTTTTTTTTTTTCAAACACCCTCCTTTTACGCAGCCTTGGCCAAATGCTCATCTAAACACAATCTTCTCAAACTCTAGAATTTTACACAAAACCAATTCATCGGCATTTATGGATATATATAATTATTATATATATAATATATATATATATATATATATATATATATATATATATATATATAATATATATTATATATATATATATATATAATCTATATATACTTACTATATACTAGCTATAATTATATTATATATAAATATATTAATAATATATACCGTATATACTATATATATATATTATATATATAATATATATATAGATATATTAATTAATATATATATAATATATATATATTACTATATATATATATATATAATCTCTATATATATATATATATAAATATTATATATGTGATGTTGTGTTGTGTGTAGCATCCTCAGGGGCGTCATGAATGTGAGAAGAATTGATATATAAAATGAGGAAAGAACATATATAGAGAGTTTGGATTACTTGTGGTGACACCAAACCCACAACACCCCCGCACCCACACAATCACAAACCACACCAACCCACTCCGCACCACAACAACACCACCAACCCCAACAACACCAACCACACCAACACATAGTGAAAGAAAGAGGTAAATGATGAGAATAAAAATGAAAGTACGTTGAGATGGTTTGGTTATTTGTGGAAGGATGGCCATGATAGGTCAGTTGTGATTAGAGGATATGATTTGTAATAGTGGTGAGTGTTTTTGGAATCGGAGCCGACTGGGAGACCGGAAACACAAAGAAGTGGACTGTAAGGGTCAGTAAAGGAATGCCGGGAGGAGAGAAAATGTGAGTTTGGCGAGGCGAAAGAAAGGGGCAATAATAGGAGTAGAATTAGCAGGGATTTTGTGAGGGAGTATGAGTTGTGGCCCACCTGGGGCAGGGGTTGAACCCACCCTACATTGAGATGTTATAGTGAGGGTCGTGCCCAGGTCTTTCCGTGAAGCTCTAGTGCGGATTTTCTGACTGCGACAGAGTTCATCACCTAAATAGGTATAAAGGGCGGAGAATGACTGGGCTTCTTCGACTTGTGCATTATTCTTCTACTATTCTGGTTTCTGGTGCATGTTTACGCACTTTACCCCTAGTCTTGGGGAAGAAGGGGATGATGATTTGATGTGATTACTATAGTAGCCTGTATATTTTTTCAGGACCCTGAGATTATTGTGCTAAAAGTTCCATCAGCTGAAGAATGTGGTATTTACATGACCAATATTATATGGGAAAAAACAGAGGAGGAGTTATGGGTTTGTAGCTTTCTATCATAATTATTTTTCTCAATTTTCCCTTTTCTATTAAAAGTAGTTATACAAATAGGTCCTAGTAAAGTATATACTTTACAAATTATATGCTTAAATATTTCTTAATAGAAATACTTAAAAATTTGGTCAGCTGGTATGTAAAAAATTATGGTAGTTTTATATGCAAATATGATTCTTGTTTATAGTTTTTGTTTTTCATTAAAATTTTCATATACAGTTTGTTAAACTGAATCTGCTAAGCAAATTTAGTGTTACATTTTAGGACATCAAAATCCAAGTAAACATAAACTATATTGAATAGTTTTGCTTAAAATTGTTATTTACAGGGTTTTTTTTTGTTTTTTTTCAGAATGAAATTTATACAAAATTATCCAAATTTGGACTGCTTTACCATGTTTATGTTTCTCCTTCCAAGTACAAGAATGATGAGTATGTCAGAAAGCCCATACTTTTTAACTAATTTTTAAGCTTTAAATCTGTTTCATATATTTGATTTATTTTTAGGGAATTATTTTAGACTAGTTTGTGAGGGTAATGTTATAAAATTTGTGAAACATGATTTAAGTGAGAACTACATCCTAGTGAGTTGAAAAGTAAGTGTTGGGATTAAGGAAGACCTTTTAAGGTCTGGTTTTGATTTTGACTAAGGGATTTTTCTGGATCATCCCCAAACCAGAAATGCTTATAAATTTCTTCATTTTCAGCCAATTTGCACCAAATATAAAGCAAAATTCAGCCTTCTCTGACCCCTAAAGTGTCTATTTCGTGTTTTTCTATCTTTATTGACTTGTTTTGTATTTTCATTTCAAGATAAGTCATATTTCTTACATTTTGGGGTTCACCTACAATTTTTGTAGAGATTACTTGAAACTATACAAAGATGGGTCTATTTATTATCCAAAAAATTATTACCCAGATTTTTGATATCTGCAACCAAATCCTAGAAGATGGTTTTCATAAGTGAAAAATTGCAGGCATATATATTTTTTTTTGCTCTTTTGATCAGCAATGAAGTTTTCAGGGCATAACATAGTAGGGGAGGATACACCTCTTTAATTTAGAGAATTTTGGTTTGTATATTTAAGTTTACCTCTGGGCATGGCAAAAATTTAAAAAAAAAAAAAAAAGTATTTAAAATTTAAGAAAATTTTTGTTTTGAGTATACAAAAATTATCTAAATGAAAATGGTGAATCTACCTCAACTATACATACCCGGAAAATTTTATGTTGATTGGATGAGCAGAATTTTTTTTCCATATTTCACTTTTTCCAAATTTTTCAAAAATTTTTTTTTGAAAAAACATTGAATTGAAAATTAATTGCAATAGTTAAATTTTTTACAACTCATCCATTCATATCAGAATTTTTCAAATCTAAATCTATTTACTTATTTTATTTTGATAATTATGGGAGGATTATTTTTAGACTAAATGAGTAAGGTATTGTTATCAAAATTGTGAGATAGGGTATAAGCGAACAATAATTTAGTGAAATTAAAAGCAAATGTTGGGATTGAGGAAGACCTTTTATTTAAATTTAGAATTTCAAAAGGAATCCATAGAAAGTTGAAGAATCAGAGATAAGATTACATAGCTGGTAGAGAAAAAGATGCAAGTGAAAATTATGGTTGCATTTGGAATAGTAGAGAATGTATATAAAAAAAAAAACTCTTCAAATATTTTTTTAACCAGAATTTTGTTTAACTATTAATGCCATTCATGCTATATTGACCCAAGGTAAAGCTGCTAGGTCCTGATAGTATATATGGTAGAAATTTTTCTGAAGGAGGGTAGTTCCAGGCATTGCAAAGGCACCTGTATTTGATCTTTATTGCGATCTATAACATTTATTTAGTGAAGCACCAGACGACTGGAAAACAGCATATGTTATCTCCTATTTAAAGAAAGGTAATTGAGTAAGGAAGATTTGAGAAATTATAGGCCAGTTAGCTTAAAATCTCTGGTTGGAAAAGCTTACTGAAAGGTCTTATAAAGAAGTATTTGGATTATGATAAGATATAGTATGACTCCCAGCATGGTTTTAGAAGGGGTAGGTCATGTTGAGTCATGTCAGACAAACCTTTTAGAAATGTATAGTCTTCTGCCCTTAGGGACTATGGGGAGTCCTATGTGGTGACGCTCGACATATCAAAAGCTTTTGACCATATATAGCATGCCTCACTACCTTCCTACCAAGCTACCTTCCATGTACTTATAGTAGTACATGTTGAATTAAGAGTGATTGTGGGAATAGGAAAACAGTAGTGTACAACTAAATATGGCAATAAAGTCATCATAGGGAAAATTAGTGAAGAGTGGTGGTCCACAGGGTTCAGTACTTGGGCACTATTGTTCCATATAATATAAATGATCATAATCCTGGTACTTAAATGTAAGGTTTCTAAGTTTGCAGATGATACCAAAGGTGGCCACCTCAGTAAGGATAGTGATGGGATGTATAAAGATTCAAAAGGATCTTGATAAACTTCTTGGGTGGGCAGATAAGTGGCAAATGAAGCAAATGACTTTTAATAGTAAAAAGTGTACAGATTCTTCACCTAGATTACTCAAATAAGAGTTTTTTTCCTACAATATGAATGAGGATTGGCTTGAGTCTGTGGACCAAGGAAAAAAGGTTTGGGTTTGATTATAAGCAGTAATTTGAAAGTAGCTAATCAGTGTTTGGGGAGCAAGAAATAAAGCTAGTAAATGCTAGGAATAATAAATCCAATGTTCGTTACAAGAGCAAGGAAATTATAAGTAAACTGATATAATACTATGTTATATCCAGTTTAGTATTGTGCACAAGTTTGGGCCCCTTATTTAGGGTTGGCAAAAAACCCACTTTTTTTGAAAAAGCCCAGTGGGCCTGGGATTTTCGGTTTTTTTCACCTAAAACCCGAAACCCCCCGGGGAAAATTGGGTTTTTTCATTTTCCTATTCCTTTGATACAGTAACTGCAATTTCTATATTAATTTAATTGTCTTGTGAAATATTTTAATATAGTTATTATAAGTTTGATTATAAACAGTAATGCCAAAGACTCTGGGATCCAGAAGAAAACTAGGAAAATGAATGGACTGAAGTTCTGAATGTCTTAAGGCACCAGCAAAGAAAAATGTATGTAAATATTTCAGTGATGCAATTAGCAATAAAATTTGAAAGATAAAAGTACGTCTGAAAAAAATCTTGTAAGCGCTGTCATATTCGGGCAAATCTAGTGAATCAAGTCTTAATACAAACCGTTGAGAAGTAATGGGATCTTACAGATGTAAGAAGGAAGGGATTCATTCTAATTTCAATGGCTGCAAGACATTCAACAATGAAAACAGGGTTATCTGTATCTGACACATCAAAAACTCAAAAGAAATTTTCTAAGTATACCATTAAAATGACAACTACACCAAAAGAAATTCTTGACCAAAAAATATCAAAGTTTTTTTTTTATGTTAACAACGTCTCATATTTAAGGTTGAATGAAGTACTTTGTGGAATTGAACAACACCTTAAGAATTCTGGTTACTCCTCACCATCTCGAAGAAATCTAGCAGGTCCTTTTGTAAGGATATATATATACTATATATTATATTATATATATATATATATATATATATAATAATATATATATAATATATATATATATATATATTATATATATATATATAATATTTACTCTTTCAACAAATGAATTAAAATCTTATAAACATTTCACTAAGTAAAAAAAGTATAATTGTACACACTAATATTTCATTTTTTTTTTACTATTTTACATGCAATTATTGAAAAAAAAAAATTGAAAAAAAATCAACGTGGGCAAAATAGCGGGTTTTTTCCAAGTGGTTTTTTTTTTGAAAAAACCCGTATGTGGGGTTTTTTCGCGATCGGGCCCACTTTTCATCGCCAACCCTGCCCTTATTCTAAGAAGGACTTAGATTTGTATAGAAGAGGCTGTGCAATGTTATGTTGTAGAGCAACCAAGGTAATGATCTCTGGGTTTTGAGGGTAAGAGCTGGCGGGAGGAGCGGAAGGAAGTTAGGAATGTTCTCTGTAGAAAAGAGATTCTCAGAGGGGATTAACAAAGTCTTTAAAAATATTTTATATCTATTACCAAACAACAAGAAAACTCATAGATTGACCCATGGAGCGGAGACCAGGGGGCACATAAGAAAATTAAAAAGCCATTTGCCATTTTGATATAAGAAAGCATTATCATTTCAATAATGTGGTTAGTTGTTATTTTTGGAACATTCTGAACAGGAGGTTGTTGAGGGTGTTTGATTCAATTGCCATTATTTTAAGAAAGGATGAACACGGTATATGGATGGTGAAGGGAGAAACTCGAAAGGATTGGACCAGGCACCAACTGGAAACACTGGCCCTTTTGTAAGGGAGTATGGGTGAATTGGAGGGTATTTATGCAAGAGGGAATCCCCGGGGAAAAACGGTGTTGAGGGATTTTGGGCACCAATGATAAATGACTAGCAAAAATATTCCCCATAACATAAAATATCCCCAATAATTGAAAACTATCAAAAATAAATCTTACCAAACACCACTTTGGGGGGGAAAAAAACTTTTTAAAACCCTAAGGGGGGGGGTTTTTTTTCTTTTTTTTTGAAAGTAGTAGCAACCGACCATAGCTGTTGGCCAACGGTCCCAGCCAGGAGAGATAAAACCTTTTTCCTTAGATGGGGGGTAAAAATCAGGGACAGAGGGCCTATCGAACACCCTCGGGAGAACAGTTTGGAAATCACAAGGGAAGAGTTTGATAAGACTTTGTCAAAATGAAGAAGTGTAAAATATAAGGAGTGGATGAAATACCTTTCGAACTGCCAGTGGAAGGGGGAGAGGTGGTACAGCAAAGAATTCTTGAGCTCTTCAATAAGCTCTATAGAGCAGGGGAGTAGGGAAAGATCATCAAAGTGGCAATTATTAAGGAGAAAGGGGATGTAGGAAAACGTGAAAATTATAGAGGAATATCTCACATACCACATGTAACAAAGTTGTATGAGAGAATAATAGAAGAAAGTACGAGGTCCCGGGTGGAACCAATTTTGATGGAGGAACAACACGGATATAGGAAGAATCACAGTGAACAGATTTGATTTCTGGATTAAGAATGGTGATGGAAATGACTTGGGAGATTAACCAATCTTTATATAGCTTTCATAGACTTGCAGAATTTCTTTGATTCCACACCCAGAGAGAGATTATGGAAGTGTATGGAAGAAAGATATGTGGTGACAGGGCGATTGAAGAAGGCAATTAAGAGCCTATATGTCCCTTGAACATGTTTGTCAGAACATCAACGGGATCAGAAAAGTAGTTTAACGTGAAGACGGGTGTTAAACAGGACAGTGCTTTATCCCCGTTGTTATTTATAGCATATATGGAAATGATTATTGCGGATTTCAAAGAAAATAGGAAGGAGAGAAATAAAAACAGGATTATGGCCTATGTGAACGATATTGCAGAATTGAGTACGGATAAAGAGGAAAATGGAGGAGTACATAAGAAGATGGAACGAATGTCGGATGGCAAGAGGCATGAATATGAACGTTCAAAAGACAAAAATATATATGTCAGCAGAGAGGCACATCGGAAATATTCAATATCGGTATTGGAAACAAAGTGGTGAAGAGCAAAGGAGACATTATTGAAATAATCAACTATCTATTTTGGCTAATAAATAAGATTCTTTCAAACTAAATAAAAGGAACTTAGTTGATCCCGGCAAGTATATTATAGGAATACAAACACATAGGTGGCGGGAAAAATAGTATAATATATAAAAGAGGTGTGAAAGAGTTCTGGATTGTTTAGGCAGGACACCGCCTTATGTTCTATATCTCCGATTCATTAATAATAATTTGAAAAACACATGTTCTGCTTTCGCCTAAAGAGATGTTTTTTTTTAGCACGTTCTGTACGCGAATTCTCAATGCAGAGGAAATGATGCCTCTTTTATTGGGTTTAGTTCTTAATATATATATATTAAGTTAATATTTAATAATGATTAATCTAATAAAATTTATATTCACTTTAAATAAAACTTAGTTAATAATGGTGATATATATATATATATATATATTATATATATTATATATATATATATATATAATATAATAGAGCAACAAAGGTATATATATATAAGATATAAGTATTAGTGATATACCATATAATAATATATTCAGAGGCGACTCCTACACTCGTGCCTACTCGTGCTTAGCACGAGTTAACATTTATAGAAACCTAATCTATATCCTTTTGCCTATTTCTCAACTTTTACAATAAGATTCTAACTGATATTATTTTATCGAATGGAATCTAATATAAATATAGAAAAGAAGTGATGTTAGTGAAAATATATAATAAAGATTATGTCACATTTTGTACACAGCGCAAATCAGAAATAGACATCTTTCAAAATATTATTCATTTTCAAGATCTAGAATGAAATGAAATTGTATGGTGACTTATTCCGTTGTGAACTCCTTTTCTCAGATAAAAGCGGAGACCTGAGAGAACGCAACGCATAGCACGTCACTACACTATAGATCACTGAGGAAATTGTCACAGTGGGTGAATTATAACTTTTTGTTTATTATAAAGAATTAATCCACTATATAATTTAATTATAATATATATAGAACACTATATATAAAGTACATATGTGTTGACAAGTATTATAACGTAAATATAAATTAAGATAGTAATATACACTACATAAGTATAGGTAATAACTAATACTCACTTAGTTTATTGTCATAAAGGGTAGACTCTCATAAATAGGTAATTTCCTTAGATCAAGATTCATTATCTGAATTTAATATAAATGGACGTAACACCTAGATCAATTCTGAAACACCATAGAAGTTTGAAAACTTGTTTAGATTATTTAATATCAAATTCTACTGATTATATGAAATAAAAAATAATAAATATTCATTTCGAAAATCGAATACAGCGAGGGTCATCGAAAGAAATAATTTCAAAATAAAAATACAAATATAACATTTTAATTCTACCAACAGTTTAGTCTTTAAAAGTTAGTCTGACTTAGCTTGAGTGCGGGACTACCGACAGTGACTCGAGACTATTCACATTTGATGGCTTTGTGTGTGATTATTGTATAAGTTAATGAAAAAAGACTCTTTATATGCTAGGCACAAATCGCTGTCAAAAGGATGGTCTGTAGTTATTTCCAAGACAAAGCTCATTCAGTGGGTGGATACAGGGTGATACTACATCTAGTGTGTGGATAACGAAGAGATCCCTTCTAATAAATTATAATGTGATTTTGCAAAGCATCATGTAGTTTCTTCATAAGCGTGGCCTTTTAGTTGAATTAGGCACTCTAATACGCTGACCATCATAGAGTGTTTTTAGCTGATGTCAAATCTGGTTAACTGTTCGTATTGAACTCAGTAAATAGTTCGAAAAAGGTTAAAGCTTTTTTCTATTCGTTCTGGTCGTAATCTAATCATTTCTTATAATAAACGCAAAACGATATTGAGCTCTATAAAGAGTTCTCTTTTCGTTTCCTCTTTTTATGATTCAATTGCTCGTAAGAAGGCATATTATAATATGTGTGGAGTGCTGCGATAAAAAACTCAGAACACATCATGCTATTAAAAGCGAGTATAAGTTATTGTGTGACCAAAGAGACTCTGCTCTTTTAAGACCAAGGGCGATCTGGAATGCATTTATTGTGGTAGTAAAGAGGTGTGTAGTAGCTATAATGTAAGCTATGTATATTATTATGTTTTGGTATTGTTTCTATTTATTGGGCGGTAACTATGGTGACTTATAATAGTCTTACGAATTATGGTACCTCACATATGATTGATACTTTACTTTATTAGAGTTCTCATTATTTCTAATGTTTCTAAATATTAAATAAACTTTATATTTGGTAAATAAAAAAAAATAATTATTGATTGGATGAACCAAATTAACAATTTTACTAATATGTTATAATTTGATATATATAAATTAAAGATTTATAAATTTTTATATTGAATAATATTTATCCTTTATCATAATTATATATGAGGGATGAGGAATAGAACATCCGAGGAAGGACCAATGAGATTATGCGATACGTAGTAAACTTAAACGTATAATCTGGCTGGTTAGCTGCTCATCTCGCTCAATTTATTGGAATAAATTTAAATATTAATTTACTTCATATAATCAGGAGTTTAGATTTATACTGATGGTTTAATCTTACTATATATAAGTTGAACCTAACTGACATAGCAACATGATATATTCCTATTTTAATAACTGACATGTCTAACTACTATTAATAATACGGTTGATCATATTGTCTAATTATTATAGAGGTACTTTTGTAAAATTTAAGCATATATAGCATAACCAAGCATTGAGTTATAAAAATACCTCTCTAAATTCAGCTGTTCCTTATTATATAATTATGAATTTTTAATTAATATCTAGACGGAATGGATCCTTTATTACTAATATATTCAGGTCATAACTCTCAACATAATATCATTCTACTAACTATATCTACTCATCTCATATAAGTATATGGTTTCCGGCTGTTGAATGATTTGTCATTATATTATACTTTTATCTTCCTACTTACGTATATATATATATATATCTATATATTAAGTCAGTGCGGAAGCTAGCTATTCCTATCGTATAATAACCTATAACCGCAGTAGTAGGATACGTTCTCATATATGCAATACCCTCATTGTAGTTTCTATAATATATATAGTAGTCTCCCTAATAGAATTGCGTAGACCGTTAAGAATAATGTAATTAAGTTTGCATCTCTCTAGGATGCTGTCAATTATATCGCTTGGTGTGAAGATGCGAGTTAAATATGAAATAGAATAATTTAAGCCTATACTTTCATATCATTTATTACAAAATTAATTAAGTTGCTATAATTATTAATATCAAGATCTAGCCCATCACCCCTAACTTTTAGCACATAGTAATAATGTTAAGATATTAAAGATAGTTTTGTAAAAAATGAGCCTGAAAGACAGAGTTGTCGTGGACGGCTCTTTAAAGTGTGTACATTTAACGGAGACTCTACATTTCAGTTCGCCACAAGATGACTTATCATCTACGTCAACTAAACAATAGGTAGACTTATTGAGGGATGATGTTGAAGCGTAAATATACATTATTATTTAATACTTTCAGACACTTACGCCGAAGTGTTTCGAAGAGTATTGGGTGAATTACGTCCCTCTGTAGCTAGTTCAAAAATCTCCTCAACTGATGCCACTTGCGAGTTCACTAATTCGTCTTTGAGGATTTCACTATTAGTTTCTTTTTTCTCAACCTACCATGATACAGCATTGAAATAAAAAAAATAGTTTTATGTCTCTATTAATTGAGAAAAAAAAAAATCATTCAATAATTTCACTCTCAACTCTAATAATATCCAATCCTCAGCACGCTTTCCCTGTCCTCAAGTTAATTCGCGTGTCAAATTTGCATCTCTCGAATTTGAGCGCATGAAGGACACTAACTCGATTATAAGTAACAAGAGACGCAAGAGTTGCATAGTTTACCAATCATGTGAGATTTGCACTGATGGAGCATATTTGATCTGCTGTCCATTACTAGACCTCTTCCAGAGATCCAAGTCGAGATCCCACGATGTATATATGCAATTCAGGGCATGTCTGTTAATAGTAAGTGTTCCCATATTTTGCAGTGATCGCTTCAACAATATCTAATGTAAGTTTGCTTGAATAGATATGCGTTCCTCCTCATCCACGATATTTTTCATACAATGCAGAGTCAGATTTCTGCCGTAGTTTTCGCCGCACGCAGATGAACGCTTGCATCACTTCGATAGTCTACGAGACAACTCGATAGTAACGTGATAGAGGAAGGCGTTGAGCGCGTTTCAGATATATTCCATTACTGAACTATATACCACGCTGTTTAACCCATTTCTGGTGTAGGTAATGAACGAAAAATCGCTTTTGTGATCAATGGGCCTGAATAGCAATATCAAAAAATGAGAAATTAGTCAATTTTTGTGAAGCAAGTCATCTCTGCAGTCAGTGAAATATACCAGATAATATCGCGCATGTGTGCACATGCGAAACTACACAGCTTGTTAAACAAATTTCGCCACTCGCTGATGTGTTGGTGGAACTTTCTTTGATTCTTAGTGTTTAAAGCATCACTCATTTTTCCTGCTAGTGTTAAACTGGTCCTCTGTTCGATATTTCCCAAACTTGATCCTCGGACGCGCGCAGAAGCAACCTACTCGCGCAGTAAGTGGTCTTATTTACTTTTAAAGGAGTTTCATAACACTCATGTCAGAAGTAATGTGTGCCCATAATTCTATGACCGAAATGTTGTATAAACTGCAAAAAAACGTTCATACTGAGAGACCTGTTCTTACCACTGACTTTTTCCATAGCTGTCATAGATTAAAAAGTATAAAAGTTATACACTAGGTGAAGCTATCTAGAATAATGTCGAATCTACATTAAAAAATACTAATATGAGTATGTTTGGCATATATTTCTTCAATGGCTGACACAATGTAGTGCAAATCTCTCTCTCCCTCGATTTACTCAATTGTACCTAACCACTATTGCAATAGTGGGTAGGGTTTCAGGTATTCGACCATTTACCGATTTACCCTATCATTTCACGCAACTGTGTCCAGTCTCTGGTTTCTGCAGAATAAATCGTAGATCTGTCTCAGAAGATAGGCATGCTCGGAAACTTCTCTGCTCTCCGCGCTATTAAAGACTCAATACAATTTATAATATACTTTTCGTTCGTACTTGATTAAGTGAGCATCTGTATCATTTTTTCTAGTGTTGTCACACTGCTAAAAGCAGCAGTCCACTGTTGTTGCCATAGACCATATTCAAACCGCAACAACTGTACGAAACATTCTCCAGATTGTCAGCGTTCTCTTTTCCATAGGTGGGTGTGTGCAGCTGACTGAGGTTCAATATGTTACTTGTTATTTCGCGGTGCCTGTTTTTAATATAGATTCGCCTTTAAACACTGAAAATAATGTTTTGTGATGGAACAGGCCATACACATTATGTGTGCGGGATATGGAACTGGCATATATATATATATTGTATATACTATACTATTTCTTTACATCTTGATATAGCCATGTTTTTATGAACAAAATTAGTATATTTTAAGGACAGTTTAAATTTTTTTTGCTCTGACATTTCTTTACATTTATACACTTAACTATGATTCTAAAAACAATAGCCACACTCGTTTAATGTTCTACACATTGTCGGTGAAGGGGAACTGCTGTGCAAACCAAAATCCACTTAGGATTCAATACCGAGTTCTCCTCTAAAAATCTATTACTGAATGTTTTGAAGTACTCAGTGTCTGACTTAACATATGTTCTTGTTCAATATGTTTTTCTGTTAATGTGATGTGAAACGCGTGCACTACTTTATGTCGCAGTTATAATAGCAAGCAGGCATTGATAGTGAGAGCGGTCTTTGACGTATTGCATGGACGATAGATATCGATGAGATAGTATAAAGTAACCTATGGGTCATACTACTAATCTGTAGCTTCCTATGTTACATCTAGAAGTTTCAAGGAGGGTACTGCAGGAAGAATCATACGCAGAATAGGTTATTATACCGAAAGTGATTCTTCTATAGCAAACAGCTTGAAATAATTATGAGTAAGTTATGAGTAACATATACCGTAAAGCTTGCTCATAGCTCGCAGACTACTGCTATCTTCTCTAGTAGTATTCCCATCTGCCTCAGATGTAGAGCTCTGGTCTTGTGCTGTCACAATGATATAGTAATTGAATGATTTTCTGAAAGCTATCTTAGCAATTTGCGTTGGTTACTATTTTCGACATCCTATCCAGTCCGGGTCTTGTGTGATATTTTGCATAGCTTTATTTTTCCGTTTTTGCGGCTCCACTCTAAGATCTTCTACCGATATCACCGATCTCATTGAGCATTATCTAATACGTTAAGCTCGAGCTATAATGTTTGAAGCGCTGATATTCTGAACGAGCATATTAGTGCACGCTTAGGTGTCGACAGTCTAAATTGGACAAAATATTTTGACAAACTTTTACTGACAAACAGGGTCGTTTTCGCTATTTACTAAAGCGCTCGTGACGTGCGAGCGATCCGAACGTTTTATTTCGCTCAGTGAACTAATCGCTTTCGACATGTCGCTCATTCTCAAATGAGATAGGCAAGAAAGTGTGTAATAGATCTACTCTCTATAACCCAATATTTTATTTATAATATAATATTATAAATATTGTAATATATAATATAATATATATATATATATAATAGTAGTATATATATATAATAAGTAATAGTATTCATATATATATAGGCTATCATTATTTTTGACTAAGCCAAACGGCTTGATATTGCATATTTTACTATTATATAGCTAGTATAGTTATGATTAACTTTTGAGACCAATTGATCCTATTAGTGTCACTTAAGGGTATACATTTATATATTATGTAGTATCGTTGATTATGGATATAATGTATATACATGAGTATAGTGAATAATAGGCTGATACGTGAATTAGTAAACCCCTATAACGTAAGGTGTGTAAGGAAAATAATTCAATATATATATATTAATGCTTTATATTATTATGTTGGTAAGAAATAGTCATACAACAGAGATCTGGGTTGTACACTGGGTTTTTTTTTGGGTGGGGGGGACTTCTCCATGAATGCGAAATAAGTTGAGTTCATCAAACAAAGTCCATGTTATTATGTGGATTGGTTGGTCCTTGGGGAAGAGCAACCAGGGTGCTCATGTTTTGGGAATATGGAGCGATATCACAGTATCTGCATAAGCAACTGGATCCATGGGAACGGGAGAGGAAGGTGTTATCAGAAAAGTATCATCTTTTTGAGAGGGTTAAAACTCTTAGGCAAATTAAGGTTTTTCATGGTATATTAATTCAAAGGGGTACCCTCCTCATTGGCTGTCGAACCCTATTGAAGTTTCTATTTCCAGAGGTCCACGAGTGTTAAGCAAGCTGGGGTCTCTAAATCATATAGATGTTCCAGAGTTGTCAGGGAAAAAGATCCAAACCTGATGCTAGGTTGTGTGCACCAAATCACGAACGGGTGATGGGGTTCACACCTCTTCAGCACAGGTAATGCAGGTAAGGCATCTTCCGTAGGGAAGGTGTCTCCTCGGCGTTTATCATCTACCTCTGGCAAAAAAAAAAAAAAAAAAAGATTGAAATGTGGTGGAGAAAGTGGATTGAAATAAAAAAAAAAAATGAAAAATGAGGGAAAAGGAGTGAAGGCTTAAAGATTATATATGTGACAATATGGCACAATACTAGTGCTGGGGACGGAGGGATACACAAAGACCCCAAGTATTGGTTCTTACCACTGTGTCATGCTCCAGGTTGCATACCAAGAGCTTATAACACCATAACAAGAATCAATACCCCCCTGGCGAAGGATATAAACTTATATAAATCCGGTTTTTCCTGAATTTTGGCCGGGGCCGGGGACTGCTCTATTTTAGCCGGGGCCGGGACCGGGGTTAGCCTAAAATTAGAAATGTAAGTCAAAAACACTGTAAGTCTTAAAACTTAGGACTGAAAATTAAAAATATTAATTTCAATTAATCAGATAAATTTAATTATTAAAAAAGGAATAATTTAATTAATTTCACATTAAAATTAATATTACTAGAAAGAACTATTTTAGAATACCATTGCAAATCAAAAGTAGTAATTTAGTTTTTGTAGCAATACTGTTTAGATTTTATAATTTATATTAGTATTAATATATAATATATATACTATATATATATTTATCTATTATATAGTTATATATATATATAATATATATATATATATATTTATATTCTATATATTATAATAATATACTTTCTTTTTCTTTCTTCACCTTCCTCTTTGCCCCAAGATTGGGGTTAGGTGCGCAAGACCAGCATCGGAAAAGGAAAGCAGTAGAGAAGAACATGACAAATCGTCTAGTAAGAAAAAAGATATATATAATAAGCCTCAGCCTTTACTCACTCTGACTACCCTCTGTACCCTATACTATAATATTCTGAATTTAGATAGGGCGGACTCCTACACGTCCGTGCGTCTACTCTAGTGCTTAGCACGACAGTGATACCATACTAACGGCACACTATCAGATAGTGTTTACCAATTTCATAACTTTACAAAAAATTCTCTTACTTTTTTTTACGAAATTGTTTAAAGGAAAGAAAATATTACATAATAGAATATAAATAGAGTTTATGCGCACCGATTGCGAACAACGCGAAATCAAGAACAAAATCCGTTACTCTTCTTATTCTTCAATTCAATTAAAATGTGACTATCCGGTGGCTCCTTTACATCAAAGCGTCGCGCAAGTAGATAGTCCGAAAGAGGGGTCTGCAGGCAATTGCACGCACCTATTGTGGCAGAGCACGAATGCATTGTAATTTAACTGCTCTTTGTTTATAGTATTAGGATACCACTAATAATAATATCCATTGCCCCCATACCTAAAAACCCCCGCCAATGTTATCCTCTCCTTATACTATACGCTCATACCTTTATTTTTCTTGCTCATTACTCTGTACTCCTCCAAATAACTCACATTATTCTTACTTACTTTATCAGACATTTCGTTACATAACGAACTCTTAATCCATCCTTTATCTCTTCGGTATACTCCCTCAAGTTATATATATCGAGTATCGTTTACTACTCCAACACTACTCATTTACCACTATTATATATATATATATTATATATATATATATATAGACTATTTACTAATTTATATATATATATATATATCTTGCCGTGAATTGTGCAATCGATTCACAACAGTCCTTCATACCTGTTGAAGCTACTTATCTCGATCTTCGAAGCGTCACCTCGTTGTTGACTCGATCAAATTGATTTGGCTTATGTGATCGGCGAAGTATTTGTAAATGCAACAAACTTTTACTCTCCTGAGCTTGACTTTCATTGTTATTTCTCTCCAATCCAAATATCATACAGCCTCTCCATGGACTCGGATTGGCTTTTTACTCTAAACCTTTTATAGCCAAAACTGATATTAAGTGATTCAAAGGCATCGACATGCTAGTCCTCACCGGCCATTCTTTGGAAAAAGGCTTATAACGTGGCCTCATAAGTCTTTTTTCATTTCCTCACTTTAAGTTGTATATGTTTTCATCTTTCACATAATCGCCATCTAGCGATTGTGACATCAATTATCCGACTAAGAGAAATGTTTTTTTCGTTCGTGGATCGCTCCATTTAATTCATCTATACTCTACATATTGAAACACAGTATGTATCTCAAGATAGGCACTCTGTCTTAGCTAGAGTATCAATCGAAAGGTATACATTTTTCATTGAGCTCGTGTAACACAGAAACAATACAGATTACTACTCTCAACGAGAAAGTATCTTTGGCATACAATAACAATCTCGCATCTTAAGCAGGTGAACAACGACTGAGACCACATCATATATTGGTATAAAATGAACGCTTATAGCGGCTACTCTTTAAAAGACTTAGTTCCTATATCTACATTATCGAAAACGTATATTTATATATATATGCTCAACCAGCTCAAATCTTACTTCCTTTAGCCATTATATTATATTAATAGATACATATATTTCACACATATTTTATCCATACTACTCAACTCTGCTATCATATTTACCGTTCCTTACTTCCCTACATCAAACACATTTACCCTAAAATACTTTAAATCTCAGACCCACTTGCTCCTCAGCTTGATACTTCATAATCATCCTAACTAACTTCACTCCTCACTTAAGGATACTGTTCTATATTCCTCACTCACAACCCATAACTCCTTTAACCTCTTATTTCTTATTACTACTTATATAGAGAGGAGAGAGGAGAAGAGAAGAGAGAGGAGAAGCCGAGAACTTAACGGTTTTTTGGTGTACTTTCCTGCTCTCAGACCTCGACCTACCTTATCCCTTATATATATTTACTATCACTGTATACCAACTACTATCTCACTTAATCCTGTCCAACTATATCTTCAGATACTCGCCACATCTAGAATCCTCAATATCTATATCCGCATATTTACCTCCAAATAGGTAGTGAGCACTCCCTCCACCCACTCCTTTACTTACCATTCTTACCTAATCATTCTAAACACATTTTATCCGTATTTTAGCATTCCCAATATATACCTTCTCTCTAGTAATTTCTCATTATTCATATAACTACCTCAAATTCCATATTTAATTATTACACATATAATTTGATAATAATACTCAATAAGGGATCAATAACTCACTAACCCTTAGTATCCTTCACTTCACCGCTATTAATTCTATATAAATTAATACAATAATCTATAACTTACTATATGTGACACATTATATTAATTCTTTACTCACAACGCATATATATATATTCACTATCGACTACTAACATACTTATGATTCCATTCAGAAGTGTGAAGTTATGTTAGACTACTAACTCCAACACCTAAATATATTTACACTAATATACCTGCACTATAAAAGCCATTTACCCTATTATAACTCCTTAAGCTTTAGGCTAAATATAGTGGGCCCTATCGTGTGGTTAAAATCACTAATAATAATAATTTTTATATTATTAATTCTTCTTTTCTTCCTCTTATCTCTTTATAAAAATTTTTTATTTTTTCCTTGTCTCAATCCATTGTGTTTGCTAACAATAGTAAATCGATATTGCGAAGTATCTTTATCGCGCATCACATAACTGCATTTTATATCGTGACACGTTCTTAAACGCACCTTGTATCTTTACTTTTTTTCATTTCAACCCAAGTCTCTCGCTAGTTTTGCCTTTCAGGTTCGACCTCGTTAAAAGAGGGCTCTCTTACTATTTCGACATTATCCTCATAAATTTATAATACCTCTAATATATTAGCTAATATATATTATTAACCTTTCCCCTCTTAACAACACTCTAATTTAAACTTATTTATTCCCTATATTATTCTTTACTCAGTTTCCCTTTATTTTGTCTCCTCCTTACTCCTTATATATCATTACATAAGTATATATAGGGTACTATACTCTCTCCTCCAATCCCTTTGGATCTATAACCCTATCCATAATAAACTCGACTATATTTATATTTACCAATCAACTTATAGAAAATGTGGCCTCCCGCCCACGAAGATTGAACTGAACTGAGCCAACTAGTGATGAATCAATTATTCTAATATTAGTGCAAAATTGATACAATTGTTCCAAAAGGAAGTAAACGGTAAAGAAGCTTACAAGTAAAGAAGCTTACAAGAACTACATGAAAACTCAGGGATAAGTATACAAATAAGAAGGCTGCAATATCCGTGAATATATAATGAAAAAAAATATTTACAATCTTCCCAGATGCGCGTGCATAACATATACTACCAATACTATAAGCATATCCAACGATAGCTCCGTAAAGAGTAATTAATACTATCTATTTTAAAACTCCTAATATTCACGAGGTGCGTTTATAAAAATAACTTCAAACGTGGGAACTCTTTAACGAAGAGGTAGAGGTAATAAGAATAACAAAAAATTTATGATTAATTCCATTCTTAATCCTTTCAACTAGTAAAATAGAAAAAATTCATTCCTTTAAGAACTATAAACAACATTTAACTTCAAATAAAAATTCAACTTACGAAATAGGGTAAGGTTTCAGGTCACTGTCTTAAATCATTTAATTTGACAAATTTTGTAGAGAGAGAAAGAGAGACAGAAAATTAAAACACAATTTAGTAAAGAACGAAGTTAGAGTCAGAATAGAAAAAAGAATAAAGATGTTAGACTTACATACACCAGAGACGAGTGTCCTCTATTTTATTAACCGTGGTTCATTGTTCGAGGGATTAAAGAAAGTTATGTGTGTATCGAAATTTAATATGTCAAAGAGATAAATAATGGGGTATTCCCTGTTGACAACAAAAAGGATAAACTAAGACGAACCAAGATTATGCTAACCAGGTTAATAAAATCCGAAGTATAAAAATACTGAGTGACGCATATGTTACACGAGACGGAGTCTTCAAATCCCTACTTAACATTCTGATATTTGCTAATAGTTTTAAAATTTCATATTTCTGTACGATTTTGGTACATTATTAACTATCTGCGTGCATAAGCAGAATCTCTTCTATTAATAAACACTCTAATCACCGTGACATCAAGGTGAAGTTTAATGAATTTATGTGATAAATGAATGCTTGATTTTTTGAAATTTGAGGTTTTGCAGGTACACCTAGTATCCATATTATTTTGTATTTGCAAAGCAATGTAAGCTTTTTTTGATTTTTTGATTTTTCATCAAAATTATTTTTTCTAAAACTTCACAAATAATGTAAAAAAAAAAATTTTATTTTTATATTTAGAATTTATTTTTCTGTAACCGCATTATAAATAATAGTTAGGTAATCGTGATCATGCCTGAAGTATGCATGCGAATAAATATTGGTATAATTTTAAAAGTTTAACTTCTTTTATTCTGAATAGTCACTGAATAAAATCTTCTGAAAATAAAGAAGTATTTAGAAGAATTATAGCCTTGAAAAAGTTACGTAAAATTGGCGCTGATATAATTTTCTTCAATAATAGATAATAATAATACATAATATAGATTAATTAATAATAATAATAAGAATAAATATAATAATAATACATTTTTCCTTGTCGTCTAAGCAATTAATCCCTTTTTCTCATCAATTTTCCAGAAGAAACAAAGCTAAGTGTATTTGGGGGTTGGTATCAAGAGAATAGGTCAATCCTGTTAAAACTGTTGTCGTCAGTTATTACGAGATATGTAATTAAAAGTAAATTTATTTGATTTTCTTAAAATAAATAATACATATATCTTAAGTAGCTAAATCCATTATCTTAAGATATTCTTAATGGTACGTATATAATGATCTTATATAGAATATTAAGCTATATTATTAATTAAATTAAATAGGTAAAATAGTATGATATAATTATATTTCCAATTCAACTTTATATTATATAAATTTAATCCTAAATATGGATACATTATATTGTGAGCATACATTAACTTATATATGAGCCCACTATACCTATTATATATATTAATTATATTATATATATATATATATATATATATATATATATTATAATATATTATTATATAATTATATTATTTAATATATATATATATATGATTTAAATTAATATTAATATATACTATTATATATATATATAAATATATATATATAATATATATAATAATATTATTAATAATATATATATTAATATTATATAATATATTATTATTATATATATGATATAATATTATATATACTTAATATATATTAATAATTAATATTTAATATATTTATTATTTATATAATATAATTATTATTATTTAATATATAAATGTGCTTAAAAATATTATAATAGCCGTGAGTGTGGGTCTTCCAGACGACTTGTATCATAGAGCATTATAATCACTTACAATTGACTCTGACACCTGGATAAGTGCGCAAAAAAGGATGGTTTGTGTTCGCCTGTCTCCTATTACTCTTATAGAGAGGGGTAACACATAGAAAAGGGTGAGTGTTCAAGAAACCTTTTCATATTCTACGATGAACTGTAGCAAAAAGTTGAACTTGAGCTTACACCCAAGATGCATGACTTGCTTCGGATGGCGGTGCACGAACGGCTCACGGCGTCAGATGATTCCGGTCTCTAAGCTGGAAAACTCTAAGGACAAACCGATCGGTTGCGCGTGGTGCCGTGAGTGCAACGAAGGTTGGAGGCGAAAGGGGGTGAGGCAAGCGAAAACACTCCATATCGTATAGGCTCTAAGTACAAACTAGATTTGATGACTTAAAAGGAGCTAGTACGATGGTGATGATAGCCCCAGATACACTAGATAGACGGATATGCTTAATTTTATATACAATTGGATACTCTGTAAATGTAGTGAGGTTTAATAATTCTATTACTTGTGTGTATATATTAAATGTAATTGTATTTCATATCAAATAATCGACTCCAGGCGTATACGTTTTCATGAACTTTGTCATAACGTTATATGCTTCGTTGTATTGTTGAATTTTTCATCATTAGTTATTTAAATGATGTAAGTTAAATATTATATATTAGTATATATATATAATTATATAATATATTAATTATAAATATTAATATTATATATTATATTATAATATATAGTATTAATTATATTTATATATTTTATATATTAAATTAATATTAATAATAATATATTATTTATATTATTTAATATATTAATATTATATTATATATATATATACTTAATTATATATAATATTATATATATAAAATATAATTTAATATATATAATTATATATATATATAATATATATACTATATTATTAATAATTCATTAAAAATTAAATGTGTTAATTAATTTATATTCACACTGCTGGGATGTGTACCTGGGCCCTAAGTCAATATGCGCGGTAATATTTTTATCATATATTTTTATATTTCTTAGACGATCCTACGCTCAACGTATTGACTAAAAGTAGTAAAATGAGCGCGAGAATTTTACCTTATGGTGAATAATTCACCCATTACACCAACTCAGATAATAACACAATACTCAACTTATCTACCGTCCACGCTACGGTTACGTAGCGACAAAAGTAGTGATCCTGACCTCAGAGTGAAGATTACTTTTAGGTCCGGTAATATATGTATATATTAACAATACTGCTAACATAATCAACGCAGTAGTGTAATTAGTATATTCAAAAATACCCTCTATAAGTATATTTATCACTACTGTCATTTGGAGATGTGAATCCATTTATATGATCTATTACCTAGCAAGTGAATTGAGTATTTACTCACGAGTTTAAGTTATTGAATAATC
The DNA here is from genome assembly GCA_015478945.1 of Trachelipus rathkii. Taxonomy (NCBI): domain Eukaryota; kingdom Metazoa; phylum Arthropoda; class Malacostraca; order Isopoda; family Trachelipodidae; genus Trachelipus; species Trachelipus rathkii. Next base: position 11,864 of record JABUQX010084859.1, on the reverse strand, counting down.
CTACAGCCACGATTGATACTATTAAAAGTAAAGCGTCACGAGAATTTGATTTCCTATTGGTGTAATAATAGCATACTCACCATAACCCATACAGGAATCACACTGACGCACTTTCTTACCCGTCCTCAACGCTTACTGAGCTATACGTAGCGACAAACAGTAGTCAGTATATAGTGACAATCATACGTGCAAGCTAGATGATAATACTTTATTATAATATCCTATTGTGAATAAGATATAATGTATGAGTTAATAACAATAACAGCTATAAAATATATTTAACGCTCAGTTAATTAGTATATATTTGAATAGATTTAATTTACATAATAATAATAACCTATATAGAATATTCATAACTCACTGCTGGTGGAACCTGTAGGTCCTACGCAGATATGTATCGCGTATGTGATATGACGAACCACGTCACAAGTATAGACTAATAAAGTTTTATAATAGCACGGAGAATTTGTCTGTATGTATGATGAAGATTAATCATCATTTCACATACCCAACAGGATACCTAATCGTAACGACTCACATCTAACTTTATACGTCTCACACTAGTACTCTGAGTATATATACGTATTGAGCGCGACCCACTAAACAGTAGTATAGCATACTCCGTAATGATCAATAATATGTTTAGAAAACTATTATAAACCAGGATATATAATTATTATATATGTTATGTTATATCACAACTTGCTACTATAATTTACAATAGTAGACTCATAGTATGTTGATTAGTATTTTACAAATAATTAATTAAATCAAGTATTATATAAAGTGAAAATTATATATTCTAATCTAACTGCTGGGAGTTTGAATAAAATTGGTCTCCCTAGCATAGTTTATATATGTACCACGTAAGTGTAAACTTATCACTCATCACACACGATGAGACTTAACAGTTAATAAAGTGAGCGCTCAGGTGAATAATATGTTATCCTTGATTTATTGGATATTTAATATCACTACCACCAACATAGGAACACGACGTACTACTCTACCTCATCACGTCGGCTGTATAGCACGTATCAAAATATAGTTAGTTCATATATTACTTCGCGTATCTATGTAGTGTTATTAATACTATTTAATTACTCACGTGTGTGATTTAATTTATAGTAGTATGTTATATAATTAAACACTGCTTTAATATATATTCTAATTTAAAATCTATTTAATGATATATATAATTGGTTTATTCAAAATATACTACCTAAAGTAATTTCACACTGCTTAGTAGGATTGGAACCTTAGGGTACGTATCTAACTAACATAATTAGTCTACGCTAGTAAATTAGTTTTTAACTATACTAATCTTCCATCACGATAGGATAAAATAAGTTAAAGCGCTAGGAATTTTTCCTGTGTATTAATTTATAATCATACTACCACCCATACTATAGGAATCAACTCGAGCTTATACTAACCCGTCTCATCGACTTCAGGGTCAGTTATACTCACTAGACATAAAAAGTGGCTAGTGGTCTATATCAATACAATTTACGTGGACATCTGCTTAGGCTCAGGTTCACATTCTCCATATATTAAGCAGTATATGATAATTATAATTATCTTTAATGCTTGTCCAGCTAATTAAGTCAGTCGTACCTCGAATTAATATTTTTATCACACTATAACATTACAATAATATATAACTAATTTATCTCGGTTTAAGAAACACCAAACATACGCTAAAAGTAGGGCCTGTGTTACGCTTAATTAGTCCAAGTAGGAACCACTTTCTACTATCATTTTGACTTCCTTCGAAGCTGATTGGTGAGATGATATATATTCATCCATGGAGTCCGACGAAGAACTTTCTATTGTCACTGTTGCTCGTAGTAATTCCATTTCTTCGCTGCTTCTCTTCTTTCTCATTTCTTCGAACGATCGACGATTTTCCCGCCTCGCTTCTCTGCGAGCAAACTCCACATCCTTTCCTCCAATGTACATATTTCTCACAATTTTCTCATTTTCAAAAAACATTTTTTTTTTATGTTGAACTACATTTCAAAACATTTATATATATCATATATATATATATATATATATTATATATTTATATATATATATATATATAATATATATATATAAATATATACTATATATATTATATATATATATATTATATTATATATAGTATATATATATATATATTCATAATATATGAATCTATTAGTGCGTTTAACGTGTAAAAAATAAGTAAATGTATAAATAAAGGTGAGTGCAAAGAAATTGGAGTCTATATAATGGCATTACTATCATCTTTCTATCAAATTCACGAATAAATTCGTAAAGGAGGGGTATCAACAGAGGATTTCCTAACAATTCACGAAAAAAAAAGGATAGTTTTATTAATAAGCTAGTGTACACCTCTGCGCGATAACGAGTTTTGCACCTATAGGTACCAGTACGCACCCGAGGCAGTGGCTACGAGGGTTAGGAATATCTTTTGTTCCTAGTGATGATTAGCCCGGTCGTTTTAAGTTTCGAGTAGTGGTTGCGGTGGTAATATATTCATTTTATTATTCACCAACAATTTGGATGATACACTCAATATATCGCGCGGCTCTCTGGTGATCCATTATTCGACACACATGACAACGTTCTTGCTGTGGCTAGCAAAACATCTGTGTTACAGCGAGGAATTCTCGCTAAGGTCTTAAAGTATCGAGAACAAACTCGCATGGCTGTTGAGATAGATGATCGTTAAATATGGATTTGGTGACAATACCTACACTCTCACTGGGTGCTCCCAGACATGTATATTTAAGGGAGTCTGAGGCAGTGGTGTGAACTCTAATTGAGCTTACATCAAACTTTGAGATCACGCTCCTCGGTGATATGTTAGAGGACATTATCATCTACAGCTACTATGTTCCACCCTTGCACTCTCGCTATACTCGACAATCCGCTCGGTAGTGGGAGTTGTGATCGGGGATACCCTGCAATAGAGATAGTTATGGTGCAGTCTCGAATGAACCCGATCTCCAAGGTATTAAAAAGGCGGCTACTCGACGCCTATCAGTTCATTATCTCAAACTCATCACTCTCAATTCGGGAACAATTCCTTCCGGCGGCTATGTCTCCCCTCTGTCATCCTATACAGGCTGGTCGCCTAGCAATATGTCCATCTCGTCGCATCGCTGGCTTCATCGCGCAGACCTTCTATCTCACGGTCTATCTTGATATCTGGGACCTAGAAGGTCTCTCGTGGTTATTAGGAGACGGTAAGTCGTATTGCTCAGAGGCCGTGTGGTAGATACCATTATCAAATCTTGGTCAGAATGAATACTCAACTTGCTTAGCAGGGTGGCAGTATTCTTGGTCGTCCTACTCTAAATGAAACATCTTTTATAATCTTATTCCTTATCTCTTTCGGACAGGTTCTGATCGTTCAGTCTCTCTGTTGACCAATTAATAATAACATCCTTGGCCTTAACATAAACAATAAAATTAAACTGTCCCTGATATAGGAATAATACCTCACATCAATCAACATAGGTTGCTAGGGCGGCCTCAAAGATTAACTGTAGGAGTTGACTAGTTAAAACTTGATGATCAGAAGAATTTTGTAGTATATCCTCTTCTCAGTTAGTACTTCTCAGCATTTATATATATACAAGTTAGTTATCTAGTTCTCATATCTAGAGGGTAGGACTACTGGGTTTACACCAACGGCTTTGGACAGTGGTACGAGTCAATAAGCAAATATAGGCCTTATAAAACTGTGTTTGTTAACTTCTAGTTCACTTTGAATCCTCTCTATCTTTTTACGTTATGTACGCAGTTATTATATATATAGGTACTTATATTCTTACTTTTCTTATAATTTATTTCTGTATCATCATTACTGCTACAGTCGTTGTTCGTATTGGGAAACTTACCACTCGCGTACCACCACCCTTTTATACTGACGCTACTTACGTATTTTGCACCAAATAGCTAAAAGAATGCTCGCCTGCCCTGCTTCACTAGTTTATTCTGTATTAATATTGGTTAATTAACTTGCTGGTTTATGACATGTTTACCTTTGTAATAGCTATACCTGGTTCTGCGATGTCTCAACGTAGAGGAAAGTTCAGTGAGTCCAGTTGTCATGGCTTATTATCTAGTGTGTGAGTGGTATGTGCGAAATATGATTAATATAGTTATTATTGGTTAAAAATAAACTACTCTCGTCGGTCTCCAATGATTGCGTTACTCCATACTTGATCGGATACGTACGGCTTAGGTGTCGTCGAGCGCGGCGTGAAAGACCATGCGCTCATCCAAATGAGAGCTGTTTTTTTCGCTGGACCTCGTTTAAACCCCTTCCTCTATACCCTCGTAGTCTTGACTTTACAAAACTACCAAACTACTCATATGGTAGCTATATTATAACTAAAACTATTGTCTTCTACACTTAGATATTAGGTCGTTTAGATGCATATATATAAATTATATATATTATATATATCTAATATATATAAAAATAAATATATAATTTATTATATATCGTGCAACTAGTAAGTATGCGTAGCCCAGTGCTTCCCCTGGTGCTGTGACTCAACTAAGAATAGAATCCAGACCTAATAAATGTTTAGAATGAGCGGATCTAAAAATTCTTCTTACAATAATATTGTAAAAATTCTCAATATTAATATTACTAAAACCTACTGTTCGTGATAAATAGACATGAGGGCGTGACTATAAAATTCACACGCTTAGGAGATCTGTTTGGCCTTTCATTTATTAATAATAAAACTCTTACGCCTCATAGTATATTTAGGTATTATAGCTTAGATTCTATGTGTCTTCATACTTATAGAATAAATATTCTGTAGCATTCCTACTTCTCAATTGCTCTTTTTCCAACTTCATTAAATGTTATCAATGACATTTTTAAATTCTTCAAAAAAGATGTATATAATTTCTGTTTCTCTCTCTCAGACGGGCTTTTATAAATACTAGCATTGTGCGCATTTTGGACCTCCTGTAATAAGATATTCCACCTGTGTATTCAAAAAATTTGTGCTACTCGATCTTGTGGCCTGTCAAGTTCTTATCACCTTATTATCAATAATTAATATACCTTCGCTAGAGCGGTGAACATTAAACTTCAAGTCGTCTATGTACAACTCGTTTTTTTTATGAAATCATGATAACAAATACAAGTGTTCGCGTACAAAACCTAACCCTAATAAGCTGGTTTATTTTCTTATCATAAAATTTTAGATGATATGTAAAAGTTATCTCCCCATAATCATAAAATAACGAATTACGTATAATTATAAATTTTTATTGAAAATTCCTATTTTTCAATAAAAAATTGTAAATATCGGAAATTTCGGACAATTGATTTTTCGGTGTATGAAACGGTCTATTAAATATTTAATTACTCAGCTGACTTGACAATGTTTAATAACCAATAACTAATAAATATTAATTTATTAAATGTATTAAGGTGTAGGGAAATTTTAATATATTGTTAATATGAGTATTGGATAAAAACACAGCCTTAAGTTACATATAGTTATATACTAATAGTGGTCTAATTTTGGCCAAATGCGCGTTATGCATTATAGCAAAAAATCTTAGTTGTGACAAATAAATTCACGGTTATATAGTTAATTAAATAAGCTATATAATTAAGGAGAAAAATTGATTTGAGAGAGATCTATCTTTCTAGTTACACTTTTATGTATAATAATTGATAATTATTTATCACTTAAGCATTAGTAAAAACCTATAAAATGAGTTAGCACTTTATAGACGAGTAGTGACCTATACTAGACTTGAATTATAAGTCAATTTTGTATCAATTCACACTAATAAAAATAACGCTCGTCGATTTGAAAAATTAATATACTTCTCCATATCTATAATCATCAATGTTAATTATATGCAGCTCCATGTATCTCTCTCAGATATTATATGCCGGCATTAAACAATTATGGAGTATTACATTAGTATGCACAATCAGCTTCACCGGCTATTAAGCAAACATACTTTACCCTCCCGTCATGTGGTCTGTGCTCTGAAGTAAATCCTGCGACATGTTCACATTCTCCGAGTTTGTTCTAGGGTCAAAATATTAATGTAATTTTAAGATAATGGGATATTCACTATAATTTTATATATAATAGAAATTAATAATTAATATAATGTTAATTCCAATTATAACGGCGTATGAATATAGGTAGGGGGCTGCGTCGTAATATGTGCAGTCATTACTCGCCACCTACCTTATGATACTTTTAGATAATACTCGGGATCTCCTTCATAAATTAAGGCATTCTGCTAGATGCCTCTTACCTTTGTTAATTCAAATGCTGGCCTCAGCTTCTTAACTTGGCTATATAGTAGTATCAAATATAAACAATTTTTAAATATAATAGTACGCGCGGCTTTATTGATTATTTGTATATTATTGAAAGGTAAATATTTATAATTACTATCTAACTCAAAGTTGGGCCTCAACCCCCTACACGAAGCGCTGATCAATAACAGCGTTGGTGGACGACTGCAACATCTGATGAATAGGATACTTCATGAAGAGTTTCCTCCGAGTGAAACTCGCAATATACTGTTTGGTATAGAAATTTTACTCTCTTGGGTACACGATATTCCCTATTATTAAACTATACTAATTGATTAAATACACAAAAAATTGAGAGTTTAAGATTCGAAAAGAGATTTGCAAATAATCATTCTCTATGATAGCTTATTTACAATGCTTTATTAACAATATATGCATATATACTTTATATTAGAGAACACATAAATATATGATGACCATAACTGAAAATAAAGATATTACTTGAGGTTTGAATCTCCAACTGTCAAAATGCTAGTAATTGGTCAAATGTGAGTTCCAATATATCTATCATCAATTTTTTACTATAACTACCAATTTACTGGACATAACGTTATTAAATTTTGCCGTCTGTCTTAAATTTATTCGTTCTCTTTTATTCTTTTCAAATCAATTCCTTCAATAAGAAACCGTGTAACAAAAATTTCATCTAGTCGAAAATAAAAAATATACTAGCTCTTTGTGCTGACTTTTATAGGAAAGGAAACTTTGCTAGTTTATTCAGCATTGAAAAATTTTAATTTATGTGTATTCTAGTAAATCAATGAGTGAAATAAATTTTGTTGTTGCTATAAGGCTTTTGATGTAATTTTCTTACTATGACATTAATTGGCGTCGGTTTCAATTTTCTTATACTCTTGTTTAAAAACATAATAATCAATTATCTCGTTATCTCTTCTTTTTTTTACAATTTATAAGGGCAGCTTCTTTGTTTCTTTCTTTTTTTTTTTAAATTGTATAGGGAAATGAGGCAATGATTACAGACTCGATCTGTCTGCTGTGGCCTTGGGCACGCGGAACGAATCTTAACTCCATTTTCTGTCGGAGGCTGTTATTTTCTGTTTTCTGTACTCCCCAAATTTATTTTATATGGGTAACTTTAAAATACATTTATTAATGTTTTATAAAATATTGTAATTTTTTTATTTTACGTTATATGGTAATTTATTATTTTGTACATTAATAGTGAGTGAGAAAATTTTGTTAATAATTATATGTGGTTGGAATTTTTTCTAAACATTTCTTTATTAAAGATGTTAAACTATTAGCTTTTTTAATTAATAATAAACTCATAAATATTATCTTGAATAAGAAAACAATTTTTTTTTCTAAGATTCAAGTTTAAGTTTGATGATGTGGAAGCTGTCTCCGCTTATAGTAGTGGAGTGCGATTACTATAGCTGATATTATATTGATAAGCAGTCGATTTTTTGATTTAATATAACTTTATATTTTTAAATTACTGTACTTAGAATTATATATAAATAAGTACCTACATACACTTATTCTATAAAGTATTTCAGTTGAAAATGTTGAAACGCATTCTGAGTATATATGGATCCTTAATGTCGATATAAATATCTCGTATTTCTACTTTAATACGACTAATTTCATCTATTGATCTGATTACTTATTAAGTAAGAGTTAATATGTCTCTCTATTATACATGGCTGTAAGAGGATAGGTTTATTACACAGTCTTGATTCCTTCCATACAGATATTTGACAATTCTTCTGTACTTCACTCTTCTTAATGCGTTAGAGATATTTTTTACTTTAAATTTTAAAGCTCGTGACTATTTAAAAATAAGTAAGCCGTTAATATGGGCATATTTGGGACAAATCTATACACTCTCTCTCTTCACTCTTCGGTATACCTATTACTCTCATAACTTACTATAATCTTATAAATTTATATAAGGCTCATTTCACTTTACTTACTTTTGTTACAATTCTATCCATTCTGTATCTAAGGCACACTATGTGTGTCTTGTTCATTATTGAGGTAGATATAGTGTTATAAGTTGGAACAGGTTATTTCCATTAACAGTAATATCTACAAACATGTTTTCCTATGTCCTAAAGTCTAATCATTATAATTTGGTATTCTTCCTATCCTCATGCGCCTTTATTTTTTTATAGACCTTATAATATAAATGATTTAATTTAGATCTTTTTGTGCATTTTATAGCTTCTACACATATTTGATAGTTCATTATTATATATATATTATCTACACCATTGTGTTTGTTATTATTATTTAGTGGCGATTCGTTGTCTATCTATTGTTATGAATATGTGCAGCAAGCCTTGTTATTATTAATTATGTGGTATCGCGAGGTTCTAACATATTATGATCGGATGAATAATGTTATTATATTTGAATATTCGAGTGTCACGCTGGTTCCAGTAAATTTAGATGAATTATTTATTTTTGACTGTATGTTTCCCAACTCTAAAACTCTCTCTTATCTCATATTAGTTAAATATATAACTCTCAGTCTCACTAATATAAATTGGGTTATGGTCAAATATTTCCATGGTATATATCACCTCAATATGTGTATGATCCTACTCTATTATATGTTAGTATGTTATTCACTATTTATTTTAATGTATTATTATTAAGTTCTTGATGATCATCCACTGACTGATAACTTCACAGATACGGGTACACTCGGGTCTGGACCCCAGCTCTCAAACTATGGTACGAGTTTTACAGATTTTCTTGTTGTGTAATCATTACTCTTATGTGGTGTCATCTAGCCGATTTCGAATTAAGTTCTCCCAATCCTTTTTATTCTTTTCAATGTAGCGATATTAGTTATTTGTGTGGATTATTATTATATAAATTATAAAAATAAAAACTATTTATATGTAATTATGTGTTTCGATTATCTTAGAGTTAACTGCTCTTGTTTTATGGAAGAGGTGTGGGCACTAATAGAACTGATGTCCTCAAAAGGATAAGAGCCGGGATTGTAGGAATCACATGTACAATAGCTAGTCTAGATAGTGTATTTGATCTTGCTCTTCACCTCCTCTGCGCGCGCGACCGGTGTGGTATCAAGAATAAATATAGAGGCGTGCACAGGTACTCTGTGAGTGGGGGATAAGTTTAGGTGTTAGTCTGATTATTAGAGAATTCGCGCGTGAAAGAAGTGAGCTGACACTAGATATCGTGTGTTCCGTTAACAGAACGCTATAGGTGAGTGTGAGCACCGTGTTCGTGCAGATGATCATACTATCCTATTCTCTATATGAGTAGTTAGGTGTCCTACAGCCAACTCGAGATACTATTGGAATATCTTCTATATTATCTAATGGTGCTATTGATGTGAGCTTATCGAATAATGTTAATAAGACTTTCTTTTGTAAAATTTTAGTGTCATAATAGACTGTATTTATTTATTTAATAGAAGTTTGTTTCAATTAACTTCTAGGCTGCCCTTAATAGGCGTTTCTTTACCCTTGTTATTATATTGGTCTGTACTTTCATTTTGGAGATATATACCCGCTTTTTGATGACTCTTATGACAACGTTTGCTGTGTTGTAAGTTTCTCGCCATAATATAGTTTTATTAAGATGTAATAGAATTACATATATACTATGAGTTATTTATTTTTATTTTTTGTATATTATTTTTTTTTTTTTTAAAAAGTTTATGGTTAATTATAACTTTTTTTTCAACTTATGAAGGATGCATACAGATGAAAATGTATGTTGAACCGAGTTTTAAAAGAGAGCTTCCGTGTTTCAGAACCTCATGGTCGCATTTTTGTTTCATTTTCTTCCTTAATTTTAAATGCGACTTTTGTCTGAGATAATCTGCGGACAAATTTATAATTATTATTTTTGTTACTTCACGCAAAAGAAATTGTCTTATATTTACATAAGATAAATATTCAGCAATGATTGTCACTTTTGCTTTTTTTCAAATTTTTAATACCGCAACATATTACATCTTTAATAGAGTCATATTAGTTTTTAATTAGATAAAATTATTTTAGTAAAAAAAATTCCAATTCAAACATAATATTAGTATTAATTATTAATTGGGCAGATTTGAGCATCAATGTTTGCAATTAGGTTATAATCTTGTATTAAAAGGTATAATTGCAGGAGTAGGTGTTTGGCATTCACTTATTAAGGGGTCACCTAAATATTATTTCGGCTCACGGGATAAGCTCATTGCAACCAGGCGCTAAATAATTAATGAATATATAGATAATTAAAATAAATTATGAGAAGAGCTAATGTATAAATTTCTTAGACAGTATTTTATTATAATTATAATCACGTTGTGAACATAAATGGTTATTAATGACGAGGATTAATGATTAAATAATCAATTTTGTAATTTACAGACAATAATAGCAAGGATTATATTTCAATATATGTATATAAAGTCAACAGTTAATAGGCCCATATTTTAATATATCACAGATATGGCCGGCTTAAAAATTGATATATATATTAATATGATTATGTGACTACTTAAGCAATTTAAGTTATTTGTATATTATGCTGTACCCTTAATATAGGGTAATATATAAAAATCGAATTTTACTGTAGTTCCTTAGTGTGCGAGTCTTGTCTGATACTTAAATTGGTATTGCTCAATATTCGATAAACAATATAATTGGAATTCATTCACATATTAATCTACTATTATCTTTGAATATTGTAATTAAATATATATATAATTTTAATTCAATTACTATTAATTTGTGTTGTGTATTTATTTAGTCTCTTTAGCTTTTTATTTTTAGTTCACTAATTTTGCTTTGTCATTTTCTCATGCTCAGCCTCATCACTCTCAGCTTACTGCGCCAGTAGATGTGTCTGTTGTATATTCCGAATCTTCGTACTCAAATAATAATGCTTATCTCATAGAAGATTTCACTCCTTTTGAAATATCAATTAATAATCGGACCCTCTTCTTTATTAGTTTCTGAGATGCTACAAACGTATAGACGAGAATTTATTAGTCTTATAAATTACCTCATAGGACAACTCAACTTATAGTCTCGTGTATCGTAGTGAGGGAGATAATGGGAGATTTACTCAAATAAAAAAACCTCGAATCAGTTTCATTTACTACTATCACAGGATTATCATTCTTTAGCATTTGAGTTTGTGCAATATCTATAGCTACCGATATATATTTTAGTATAATTAATATGATTTGTATTTACACTAGTCACTCCTAGCCAGATCTTGAGTAGATTGAAATACTATCATGGAGATTATAAGAGACGATTTTTCCAGTATAAGTATTTATAATACAGTATTTACTAGGCCTCGGCCTGGATCGTATAGTAAGTAGTTTGCAGCGTTAAGTGGACAGAACTTATAGTTTATTAATCCTTTAACATTAGGAATTGTAGCGGCCGTCCCGTATACCTATTACTTAAACCACCTGAACCTAATATATCTTGTGATATTCAGTAAATATACCTTATTTTGTGGTATGCCATTTATTTGTTTTGTGTTT
>JABUQX010084858.1:22500-25836 GCA_015478945.1 Trachelipus rathkii | reverse complement strand
TAGCACAAGGGCTGCTGTGTTTGGCACATGAGTTTTGTGTTGATGTTAGCAACTCCAGACCAGTTCGCTGCGGTGCTTCCTTCTTCCTGCCACCTCTGTTCTGTGAATTCTCTTCCATCTTCTGTGTTTCCTACTCAATTTAATCTCCTCACTTTAAAGCCCGCGTCTGTGCTCATCTGCGTAATTTGCGTTAGTTGAAATTTTGTTGGGTGTAACCCCCTCCTTGAATAGGCTTTGCCCGTGAGTGGCGGTGATAACTGTAAAGAAAAAAATAATAAATATATATATATATATATATTATGAAAGAGTTATATATATATATATATATATATATATATATATATATATATATATATATATATATATATATATATATATATATTTTTTTAGTATACAGAAACACTTAACGATACACGGAGCGGGAGGTCGGATAAAAAAATTCGTTGGTAGCCTCTAAGTGATACATAAACAGATGATCTGGGGTGAAATGAGGTTAGGTAAAGAGGTTGGTGAGGTGAGGTTAGGTTATTTTACGTTTGCTTATATATATATATATATATATATATATATATATATATATATATATATATATATATATATATATATATATATATATATATATATATATATATATATATATATATGTGTGTGTGTGTGTGTGTGTGTGTGTGTGTATGTGTGTTCGCATTAGTGTATGAATATGTGAATTAAAAACATTGAAAAGAGAATATTGGGGGAAGGTGGGACGGATGTGGGAGAAATTTTGGGGAAGGAGTCAAGTGTGGAAGAGTAACTATAAATACACTCACTGACCGCTTAACGCACGTTCTTCCAATATATCTATATATATATATAGGGCCTGGTTCGTAATAACCCCCCCTTCGATATTTTAATCTATAATAATATCGATATTTTTATTTATAAAATTTAAACATTGTAGATTTTTTTAATAATTTTTTGATAAAATGTGAAGTAACTTTATTATATATATATATATATATATATATATATATATATATATATATATATATATATATATATATATATATATATATATATATATATATATATATATATATATATATATATATATATATATATATATATATATATATATATATATATATATATATATATATATCAAAAAAATTTTTTTGATTTTTATTGTGATTAGATCTAAGGAAAAAAATTTTGCCTGGGAATATTATTTATTACCTTAGAATACTTTTTAAATTTTGTAGAGTTTAATTTAATCCATTTGGTAATAGGACGTCAATCCCAAGTAAAAGATTCAATAGAGTTGGCTTAGCACCGCAATTTTTCGCACCACCACCAAGCGTTTTTTTTGTTCTCACCGCACCTCACCGACACACTGGAATTATGTATTTCCCCGCACCAGGACACTTTAATTGTGTCGCACCGCACCGCACCGCATCCGATGAGTGGGCCAACCCTATTTAAGACCTCATTAACATTTAGTCCAGGGGGGAGGGGGGATTTTAATAATACAATTAGAGAGGCAAAATTTTTTGGCAATTTATTTCCGATCTAAAATAAAATGAAAGGCAAAGTTTGTCTCGCTAAAGGTGATAAATGTATTCTAAATTATCCTACAAGCTACCTGACGTTGCCTCAGGATTTCTCAGGACATTTGTGGAGACCAAAACAATTCCTTTCAGTCGAGGTCTTGAATAATTTCAACGTAAATAAAGATTAAGGAGGAATTTTCAGTTCTTGGGTCAGCAGATAAATATCTATGAAAATTTGAATCAAATGGCAATGGATTCATTAGTCAAATAATACATTTACAACCCTTAATAAATAAAGGTTCAAAAAAGCCAGCTCTTTTTCCATTATCAAAGGTTCCTCTTCAGGTTAAAAAGAGAAGCAAAACAAATAATCAAAGGTCAAGAATAGAGAAAAATAATAAAAAAAGACTTGGTACTTTTATAAATTAAAATAAAAATTGTTTTATTTAAACAAATGCTTTTTGTTGTGACAGGTGAGAGAATAACGGTTTTCTCACTTATTCACACACACACCTATACACACATACTCATATATATATATATATATATATATATATATATATATATATATATATATATATATATATATATATATATATATATATATATATATATATATATATATATATATATATATATATATATATATATATATATATATACACGTGTATTTTTCATTTATAGGGGCGGTGGGATATAGAAATTTTTAAGAAATGTTAAACTTTTATGTTGTAAATATATTTAGCAGGCAAAAAATATTTGGAAACAACGCAAAAATAAATAACACTGGCCAACAAAGATTTTGCGGCAAAACATTTGAAGGTCATTTTATAGGTAACTTGTTGCCCTGATTCCGAATATGACCTCCGTTTTCCTAGATTGGCTCTAGTTTTTGAGATGCAGGGTGGTCACAAAAATACATTAATAACAACAATTTATGTTAGGTTGTAACGTAATTCACAAAAAAAAAAACACGAAAGATATATATCAAATTGTTAATGAGTAAGTATATAAAATGCTAATAGGTCAAAACATTCAATTCAGTACAATGAAATCACAATTAATGTATTACAAATCGCTGTCTATATGATTGTCTTCTTTGTGCAGAATGTGGACAATCACGTTGAAGGCTCCAACAATAGTCTGCCATCATGTGTGTATCCCATCTTCCTTGGTATCTTTCTTCCATCACCTTGATATCTTGATGAAACCTCTCCCCTTGTTCCTCACTATAACATCCTAGATTATCCGGAAACCGATCTAAGTGACTATGTAGAAAGTGAACTTTTATTCTCATATTAACATTCAAATTTTTGAAGTCTGAAAGCATTTTCTGTACGAGTTCTTACATAGTTGGTAGATTTATGGTTGCCCAAAAGTTCTGGAACAACCAAAGACAAAACTTTTCCAGGCAGATGTTTCAATATCAGTCATGGAATTTATGAAATTGTCATCCTTGATGATTTGGCGAATTTGAGGGCCGCTAAAGATTCCAGCTTTGAGTTTCTCCATACTCAACCCTGGAAAAATCTGCAAATATATTTGAAACATTCACCATCTTTGTCTAAGGGCCCAAACAAATTGCTTCATCAGTCCTAGTTTGATGTGGAGTGGTGGGAAAATAATTTTTCCCCTGTCAACCAGTGGTTCGTTAATGATATTTGATGCACCTACAGTCATATTTTCCCAAGCAGGCCATACAACTTTTTCCCAGTGGTTTTCTTTAGCCCTACTATCCCACAAGCATATGAAACAAGGGTACTTAGTATATCCGCTTTGGTGCCCAAGTAAGATGTTGACCATCTTC
>JABUQX010084858.1:0-15000 GCA_015478945.1 Trachelipus rathkii | reverse complement strand
TCTTTAAATGAAGGCTGCTTTTATATGGATGTGGTTGTTATACAGAAGTGTTCTATGTATAGGGGTGATCTTTCTAGGAGGGTTGTTTTTATACAAACGTATTCATAAAATATGAGTGGTCTTAATATATGGATTGTTCTTTAAGAGAAAGTTATTTTTATATGAAGGTAATCTTTATATGGGGTCTTTTTTATACGAAGGATGCTCTCTCTTATAAAAAGGTATGGAAGTGGCCTTTGAACAGAATAATTATTTTTAAGAACAGTGATCTTGCATAAAATTAGTTGAAATGTTTTATTTTTAAAATAAATTTATTAATATTTCATATCTCAAGTTTTAAAAGAACATAAATATTCATTTTTGATCTCTGCGATATTTTTTTAATTATATTGTTTTTGCGAGAAAGATTTTTGATTAACTAAATAATAATATTGAGATGATAATGCTTTTCTATGGAACTAAACTAAAGGAAGTACGACCGCATGATATCTCTTAAAAAACTAAGATTAGGCACAAAGAAAAACTTGATAACAATATATGAATCAGCTTTGATTTTTATGTCAAATGAAAAAAAATTTTTGATAATAAAGAATTTTTATTTATCCTTCTCAAAACTTTTTTAGTTATTTAACAAACAATCATCATTTTACGAATATTTAGATTTTTCTTCAAATGTATAAGGCTATAGGTCTGAATATGGACATATATCATGTAAGGGTTAAGCACGAATCGTGTAAATTTCAGTCTGTGGATGTATATAAGAGGGGGTCACCCGAGGGCGATACGGAGTATTGCAGTTTACGCACCTTTGTTGCGATGATCTGAGAGAAGACAGAATTAGGCCTTAAACCAGCGTTAGGTTACGAGCGTCGAATGACTAATCTCGTCGCAGACGACGTTACGTCAGTGACTGAGCGCACAGCATAACACCACATACAACCCCCCTTCACATATATATTATTATATTATTAATATTATATTATTATGTAATTATTATTGAATATTCATTTATTTATTATTTATTATTTTATTATTTTATTATTTATTATTATTATTATATTATTATATTACTATTAAATTAGATCGAAGGAAGTGATCCCGAGGGATCACTTCTGAAGTTGTTTTTTAAGTCCTCTGGATGTTCCTTCAGCATTCGGTTACAGCCGTCTGCGCTGGTCTCGCACCGTACCTGCACCGCACTCACCCCGCCCCACCCGACCGCATTGCTCCGTTTGCACCACGTCTGGCTAGAGTATTGAGACAATCGGGTTCTCGTCATACTTGGTTACCCGTTTGGGGATAAAGTCGTAACTTCGTCATAGACGAAAGTTACAAATCCCCCGAGGGTCCTCCCCCAAAGGAGACCCCACCCCCATTAGAAATTAATTGTTCGTAGAAGAGCTTGAAATTTGGTGAGAATGATTCAAAGAGAGAATTGAAATTTCTAGAAGACAATACTTGATAATGTGAATCTGTGGAGTTGGCTTCCAAGATTTCTCTCCGTAGACGCGAGTAGTTTCGTATAACAACAACTGTTGTTGATTGTCCTATATAAGGGATCATCGAGCGGTCGTAGAACTCGAATATGAATGGTTATAAGTACGATATAGAACAGGTCTCGCATGATTGCGATGGCGAAAGAAGTAACAGATTTCTCTGAGAAAAGTTAGTAGATATTTCAAAAAGGAGGTGAAAAATCTGTTCCAGATTAGGGGAGCAAGTAGCGCGAAAAACAGAATTAATCGGTTAGTAGGAGAAGATTTAACCAATAGAACATCGAAATTTAGGAAGATTCAAGATTACATCAGACGTTGTATACCAGAGAGTGTATAAATAGTCTATATATATTCACAGAACAATTACCAACATCCTAGTCATGCAATAAACTATAGAAAAAGTTATAGCTTGGAAGATTTAAGAATTTAATATAAGAAAAACAGAAATCACTGACAGTGGGCGGCCTATCGCTAGAATCACGAAGGTCCATCGACAAGATAATACAAAAATGATATAACAGGTTGAGAAGTTAGCAGATGATCATAATCACACAGAATTAAAAATGGTTGCTTTTCGGACCCGGACCGTTAGCGAAGATAATATAGAACCCAGCCTGCGGCGCACCACTTAATCTTCTCTGTTCCAGTCATTCAAACGGACACCCACCAAAATAAACAAACCAATCGACTATAAACACACAGCCACCAAAGCATGGATTGGGTTCTATACTGACAAAACCTGTCCACACAAAAAACAACACAACACCACAAAACACACAGATCTCGAACAGAAAAAAATGATAAAGTAAAAAAAATACCCAGGAAATTAAACCTAAAAATGAAAATTATTTTTAAATATATGTTTATAAAAATGAAAATAGAAAATACTAAAATTATTTATGACAGAGATTAAATATGTAAAGTATATTAAACCTTACAAATTAAAATCACATACACACCAAACACACACAACACAGCACTACGCACAGCTTAAAAAATTTACGAGTAAAATGATAAAAGGCGTAATGCGACATTAGCAATTGATATGTTAAATCTTAAATACAGGAAAAAAATTTAAAAAGCTAAAAAGGCTAAACACTAAAAAATTATCTTATCTTAAGATTCCCGGTAATGCGAAAGATTAGGTTATATAAATTTCATCTGAACATCAATGTTAGCGTTTAATGTTAAATATTTATTTTTAATTTAAAATAATTACTAATTTGATATTTGGATCAATTGATTTAAAAACAGTTAAAAAACACTCCAATAGCAGCAAATTAAAACAAAACCGTATACAGAGAGCAAGCACAACCACAACCTTTCACTTGATATTATATATATCTATATTATATATATATAATATATATATATTATTATTTATTATATTATATTCTTATATATATATATATATATATATTATTAATATATATATATATATTATATATATTTATATATATATATATCTAATATATATATATAATATATATTATATATTTTTATATATATATATATATATAATATATATATATATATATTATTATATATATTATATATAATATATATTTATATTATATATATATTTTATATTATATAATATATTTAATTGCCCTATCTTGCAGATCACTTGGACCAACCTTAAGCAAATTTCTATTACGTCTCTGAAGAAAAACAAAATTTAATTAATTGAAAAGATATAATTTTTTTATATCAGAATACGTAGACGACACCTTTCTAATTTTTAACGACCCAGAACATATTCAAGAGTTAAATCCTCAAATCAGAGATTTATGAGTTATTTAAATATTACTTTGATATGAAACAGCCATACAGTTATTTATCTTAGATGTCTAACATTAAAATTAAAGAAAATGAAAATTAATTTTCTATATGTTTAAATTTTAGAATAAGGAACAATACCTAGAATTTCGACGTCATCAGCTATTAACTAAAAAAATTGACCTAAATAAGACTTTATTCAATTGAACAGTTTAACATATTGCTTTTGATGGATTCAGTTTGACAAAGAAATTAAAAAGAATTAACGCGATCAATAAACAAATAACTATTCCCAGTCACATTAATGAGAAAACTACTAAAGAAACTTTAATAATTTATTTCGCACGACCACCAATGAAAACAAAATGATAAGATTATTGATTATATTAGAATTCCTGAAAAGAATTGAAAGAAGAAAAGGCAGACAAATTAACCTAAAAACTAAAATTATTTTAAGCAAAAGAGGCGGAAGGAAGCATATAATATTAAGATCTATCTTATAAACCATTGAAACTGAGCTCGTGCTTCTCTTCGTGAAAGCGCTATGGATTAGGTAGAGTAAGTACAGTTTAGTATGACCGATTTACAAATGTTCTGAAAGTGGACTGTAAACGACGCTTACTATTGGTACACACGACTACCTACATGAGAATAGTTAAATATAAATGATATAATTAATAATTAATTAATAATAATAATATTAAATAATTAATAATAAAAAAATATATTTTTTGTTAAAATTTGCAGAATTTTTATTGCTCCGGCTAGATGCAGTTATTCTTTTTTATTATAACAGCCCTGATAGTACCAATTGTAAGTCGTAGGCTTAATGACTCAAACGCTTATGCTTCGAATGACCTTCAGTTGCTAAAATAATAAGCTCTAATACATCTATTATTTTCGCTTTGCCTCATGAACTGCACGGTAGTTTAGTCTTTACTATTTTTTTCTTCATTTAATATATTTTTTTTAATTTATTATTTATTGACTTTATTTTTTTCAATAATGAAAATTAGAGGAATTTATATAAGTTTGTTAGTAGAGTATAATTTTGCTCCTATTGAGTAGATATTATACAAGTATAGACATACATATATAAGTAAGTATATATTATTATTATATATATATATATTATATATATATATATATTATAATAATACTATAGTATAATATTCTTTCGCTTGCGCCTAGTTATCCAATTTACTTTTCGATTGTTCCGTGTATGCTACGACAGTACACCGATCCGGGAAAGGAAATAGTGGATTGATGGAAGAGTATAATATAATATATATATATATATATACTATATATATTATTTAATGTATAATATTATATATATAATATATATATATATATCATATTATTATAATATATATATTATATATGCCAAATTTATGAAAAATAGCTTGAGTGTAAAAATAAAATAGCAAAATAGATATTATTAATATTGTTTTATAAAATAAGAAATCTATTTAGATATTTCGAATTTCCAAAAACAACAATTTTTTTACGTAACAATTGAATTACTTATATATTGTTAGCATTTTTGATCAGTCTATCAAACCTTTCATGGACTAATATCTCGGCTTGGAAATTTACTTCTCATAAAAAATTTAGTATTGTCGCACGGATCTAGAGTTGAAGTTATAACGTTTTCAACAACTCTTTGTTATATAATAAGAAATGGTGATTAAATTTTAAAAATGAAAAAAAAAGAAAAGAACTATCGTTTAATTGCTTTAGCAGACGTTGTAATTTCCAATATAAACATTGAGAATGAAGACCTTTTATATAGTATTAGTTTATCCCAATATACTTAACTCAAATGTTTCATTTTCTTTCATGGTTATATATTTTAAGCTGCACTGATGATTTCATGATAGAACTGTAAAAATATTTTTAGATGCTTTTTCTTATTTAAAACCATGAATTAATTTTTATTATTATTATTATATTATTATTATTATTTTATTATGTATATTAATTATTATATATTTATTATTATTATTTTTATATATTATTATTATATAATTTGTATTCAATTATTATTTTTAGTAGTTATTATTATTATTATTACATATATATATATATATTACAGAAAACATAAAATACACGTATATTATGTTTGCTTAAAAATGGAAAAAAAAATATTAATAAGATATAAAATATCTTCTATATATATATTATATATATATATATATATATAAGTATATTATTATATATATTATTTATATATATATATCCTGTAGTTAGGCAAAGACAGGTGGATAGAAAATTTCACAGATTCAATTTCCAAAGTGAGTTCAATTTAAAGGTCGCATGACCGGAGCACGTGTTTGAAGTGGTGGGAAGTCAAAGGTATTGGAGAAAATGGATAAAGCATATTATCATAACAGCAGTAAGCAGTAAAGCAGTTAAGTATTTGGTCATAAAGGTGAACATGGGTGTATGAAACCCTTTATAAAGAACAATCCACTGGGGGTGTGTTAAAGAAATTCTTAATTAGCCTAGAACGCCCAACCTCTTAGATTCTTGTTTTAGAAAGAAAAGTTTGTTGTAGATCGCATCAAGAAAATCACAAAAAGATTAGACACCAAGACTATAATGAAGAGACGAGGTCTGATTACGTTTTTAGCAGACGTAGACTCTCTACTGCTCTTCTCTTCTCTACTCTCTCTCTCCTCTCATCCTCTCTCTCTCTCTCTCTACTCTCTCTTGCTGGGGAAATATATGGCTTCAGAGGGAACCGAGAAGGAACTGAAGTTTTTGAAGCTTTTGAAAATAAATGTTCTCATGACCCCAATTCGAATTTGGGAATATAAGAGGTAGTTAATCCAATGTCTCACCTAACGTGAGTGATTTGCATGTTAGGAAGACCTTTCGAAATGAAGGAGGGTATAAAGAGGTTGATGTTCGTCGGCATGCAGGATGGACAGCGTGATAGTGAAGAGAGGTAATTTAATTTGTGAAATAGACGTAATAGGAGAATGTCAGATTTAATGAAAAAGTAGAAAAAGAAGCGGTGGGGCAAACATAATGAGCCAGAGGTAATTATACATTTTGAAAACATGTACGTGATAGAATTCAATAACGAATAAAAATATAGAGATGGAAATAAACGATACCGAAAGAATGGAAGTTTAGAAATCAAAGCTTTGCTTCAGACTCACTCTAAGACTTTTGACGTATGTCTAGCGACAGCAAAAAAGATTCAATGAAATGACGAAGGGACTTGGGACAAAATCAGGGAACGAAGAAAAAGCCGATCACCGTTTTAGATTGATTTCGAAAAGTGCGTGTGTGAAACACATCGTAAGATTAGAAAAATTGATATACCTACTTCTATTTGTCTAAGGCGTTATCTGTCTTCTCTCTCTCTCTCTCTCTCTCTCTCTCTCGTTCTTCTTCTTCTTCTCTCTATCTTTCTTCTTTTTCTTATTCTTTTTCTTCTTTTCTTTTCTTGCCTTTTCTTTTTGCTTCTTCTTCTTCTTTCTCTTTTATTCTTCTTCTTTTCTTCTATCTTCTTTTCTTCTTTTTTCTTCTTTCTTCTTCTTCTTCTTCTTCTTTCTTATTATCATTTTATTATTAATTATTTTATTATATTTTATTTTATTATTATTATTATTCATTATTATTAATTATTAATTATTATTCATTATATTATATATTATTATTAGTAGTAGTAAGTAGTAGTAGTAGTAAGCAGTAGTAAGTGTTGTAGTAGTTAGTAGTGCTTCTATTTCTGTTTATTATTATATCCAATTACCTATTCGTTTTATTTTATTTATTTTCTTTATATATATACTGCGGAACTTGACATCTGCATTGAACGTCCGTTATGCATAGTTTTCTCTTCTTCATTCTTCTTCTTCCTTTTCTGTTCTCTCAACTTTTAAAAATTAGATAGATTTCTTCTCACGCGCCAAACCCCCCCGCCCCCCCATTACTTTCTTTGGGAGTGAAACAGGAGAGGACAGAAGCTATCTCTTTTCTCATTAAATCATGAAAAATTTAGCAATTTAATACAATAAGGCAATGCAGATTATGGCGAAATTCGTTGAGAGAGAGAGAAAAGAGATGAGACGAGAAGAGACGAAGAGAGAGAGAGAGAGGAGAGAGAGGGAATGAGGAGAGAGAGAGAGAGAGAAGAGAGGAGAGAGAGAGAGAGGATCTTTATTTTATTTTAGGTGATGAAATCCCCAAGATTGTTAAATTTTGATTAATAATACGGATATATAATAGTATATATATTCTAAAAGATTATAATATTATATATATTAATATTATATATATTATATTATATTATTATTATTATTATATATAATAGGCATATATATATATATTATATAATATATATATATATATTATATATAGATATATATAATATATATATATATATAATATATATAATATATAATATATAATTATTAAAGATGTCTACCCTATATTCCAATTATTATTTTATTATTATTATTATTATTATTTTATTATTATTATTATTATTATTATTATTATTATTATTTTATTATTATTATTATATTATTGATTATTATGTTTATTATTATTATTATTATTAATTATTAATTATTATTATTTTTATTATGTAGTAGGTAAGTAGTGGTAGTGATGTTATTATTAATTTGTTGTAAAATACAATGTCCGATGTTATGATTGATGCCCTCGTTATTATACAATTATCATTATTAGGATATGAAATAGGATTTATGTTTGGTTCTCATTGTTTGTTGAATGACTGGTATGTTAAGTTTGTTACTAGTATTTAAATTGTTTTATAATTATAACTTTTATTTTATTAAAAATTATATTATTATTTTAATATTTTATTATTATTAATTATTATGTATTATTAATATTAATTCATATATTATTATTATTATTGGTATAATATTATTTATTATATTATTATTTATTATTTATTTATGATCTTATAATATTAATTATCTATTGACATATTATATATTTTTTATTAATTATTATTATTCTTTTTTTTAAGTCATTATAAAATATTTTTTATATTATGTTATTATAGTATATTTTTATTATTGTTATGCTTATAATTATTTTGGATCTTATTATTAAATGATAATTGTCAGAGTTCAAAAGAAAACCAAACTGTGTAATGCATAGTAGGACCCATTTACACATACACTAGGAGAAAATTAATTTTGGTTAGTATAATTGATATGATGTATTGAAATTGATGAATATTTGACAATATATATTTAAGAAAATGTTGTATCTTGCTATTTTATGACTTTAAATTGTAATTCCTAATGTATTGAATAAAAAAAAATTTGAATTGATTATTATATTTATTTTATACTTATTTTATTTTAAGTCACATTATATTAAATATTTTCTCGAGATGCCATTATTTTTATTAACAAATTACAATTGCAAATTATAAATGATTTTATTATTATTAATTATTATTATTAAAACATGATTTTAATGTTAAATAATTCAATTTGATAGTAAAATGAAGGTGAAACAAAAATATAAAATAGAATAGACGATTCTTGTCAGAAAAGTTGTTTCCTCGGCATTGCAAATAATATTCAGTTGTATAGTATATTCTGTTGAAGTTTGCAGAGGTATTACTAGTTTACCAAGTACTATTTCATGGTTTTTAACATACTAGTAAACATACTTTCTTGAAATCCCGCAAGGACAAAACTTTAGCGGATTTAACTACTGTTCATTGCAAAATATAAATGTTATTTTTTTGGTGAAGTTCAATAACTTTTAAAAGACTGACATAAGTAAGTCTTCTTCATTCTATCTGCTTTCTCTCTTCTATCTTTTCTATATTCTCTTCTTTTCTTCTTTTTCTATCTTCTTCTTTTCTATCTTCTTCTTTTCATCTATTTTATTCTTCTTCTTCTTACTTCTTCTTCTATTTCTTCTTTCTTATTCGTCATCTTCTTTTCTTCTTTCTTCATTTCTTTCCAGATTGGGGACTGAGGGGCAGAAAATAATACACGGAAACCCAGAAAAATTTATAGGAAAAAATTGACGTAAGTAAGAAAGTAAAGTCATCTTATAGCCATTTAAATGTGAAGGCCCCGTCTCGCCCAAGAAATCCACCTAGGGTATCACCCACCGACGATTGACATCACTAATGGTATCTCAGTCAATGCGTAGGCTAATTCGCTGGTAGGCAACACATTACCCCCCATAATTAATTCTCCATTCAATTTATTATGCACCTTTTTCTCTTTGCTAAATGCATTACATTTGTACTCTTGATACTCCTTTAATCACTTCATTCTATCGCGTTCGCCAGCAGCTGATCGATTCTAGAACACACTATTTATATCGCTTAACAATGACTATCATCGATCCTTCCTTTCCATTTGACCAATTTTTCATTAATTATGTACTTTTATTATTTCTCTCATTTACGCCTTTCTTTACACCACACACACTCCATAACATGTGTTCATATTCATTTATAAATCTTATCACACTACCCTTTAATGATTATCGCTTCATGAAAAGTACCCTGCCCTCTGGATTCTATAATTTTATTACCAATAGTTTCTTTTTCTACTATACATTACGTGGGTTACAAATACCTCAACTGAACCTACGGCTAATTAAATCAATATGTAGAAGTTTGTCCTCTCTATTTTGGAAAGTAATTTCTAATTCATTAAATTTATTTATTATTTTTCACAATTTCAATTTGTTGCAATTATTGAATTTTTGAGCATCACCAATTGTTGAAGTGCATTATATGTACCTGAGTATCGTGTGTCTTCAAATAGTGCCTTATCATAGATCTTAATTTATAGAGTATTGCATCGTCGAGGTATAATCAGGTTGGATGTGTATGTTATGTGGTCCGAGTGGTCTGCGGTCCTGTTAAATGCCACTCTGCTTTTATTGTGGAGTGTGTTTGTGTATACAGAGAGTTGTGTGTATATATGAGGGTGACTCTTCGGCTGGGGAGGGTTGGTTTTTTAAAGAGGTGAGTTGAAGTAAAATGATGGATGTGTCGTGAGTGGTATGGTCTTTCAATACGTAAGTTATTTTTATAGGAAGGTATTTTTTTAAGTGTGTCTATTTTTATTACGATGAAATGCTTTATAAATTGGGAAAGTGGCCTATTGAACGACAATTATTATTATTAAGAAAATGTGTCTTCATAAATTAGTTAAATTTTTTATTTTTAAATAAATTTAATTTATAGTTTCGTATTTGTTAAAAGACACTAAATATTCATTTTTAGATCTTGCGAGATATTTTATTAATTATTGTTTTTAGGATGAGTTCTTTATATAACTAATAATATTAGGAGGCGAGAATCCTCAATGTTCAAGAAAACTAGATAAACATATATGGAATCAGATTATGAAATTTGTATGGCATAAATGAAAAAATATATATCAATATTTTTTTATTTATCTTCAACTTCGATAGTACAAAAGTATTTTGATTGGAAGTTGAGCTGTAATGCCCCAGCTTTTTCTTCAAATTGAGCTATATGTCTGAACTTGGAAATATTAATCTTATGTAAGGATTGCACGAGATCCGTTGTTAAACATGTTGTTAGGGAGTGGTATATAGGGGGGTCGAACCCGAGGTGTGTGCGAGGTAGCGCGGAGTGAGTTGCGGTTAGCTTTGTTGACGTTAATCTGAGGAGCAGATGTGGCCTAAACGGCGTCTAGTTCGAGGTGATGACGTATCTCGTCGAGACGGTTTACGTCCAGTGACGCGGAGCGACGATACACATACACCCTTCACATATTATTATTATTATTATTTATTATTATTATATATTATTTATTATTATTATTATATATTATTTATTATTTATTATATATTTTTATATATTGTTATTATTATTAATATAAAAATCATAAAATATTAACTATACAAAAATATTTATTATTATTTTATTACGTCGAAGATTCTCATTCTCATTTGAGTTTGTTTTGTTTAATCCCTATGCCGTGTTTAAAGCTTCGGTTCAGCCTCCTGCGCTGATCTCGCACCTACTGCACCCGCTAACCCAGCCCACCCGCATTTGCCTCCGCCATGACCCAGCTATGCTAGAGTATTGAGGACATAAGGTTCTCTGATCTACTTAGTACCCCGTTTTGTGGGTAGTTAACTTGTCATAGAACGAATTAATCCGGGGGTCTCAGGAGACCACCCCATGAAAAAAATGAAATTGTGTAGAAGGCTGAATTTGGTAGAGTGAATTCAGGTTGAATTTCTAGAATACTTGTATGTGAAATCTGTAGGAGTTGGTTCGCGGACGGATGAGCTGGAGACATGTTAGTGGACGGTTATAAGTTGCTTTAACCAACCATGTTGTTGTTGTTTTATATAAGGGTCATCGAGGTCGCTTTAGAACTCGAATATGGATGGTTATAATCCGTATAGGGTCGTCTAGGACTCAGAATTAAAAAAATCGAGACAGAGATGCAAACAGGAGATCGAGGGGATGAAGAGGGATGAAAGAATCGATAAAGAAGGAAAGATGAAGAGGAATGTGGAATCTATAGAGGTTTGAGATGACAAAGGAGCATAGCTGGCTCTGGTGCGGTGCGGGTAGGATAGTAAATATTTGTAATAATTACCAATATAGGATGTTAAAATATATGGTATTATAAGGCATGTAGGTTCGATAAAGGATGTTGAACCTCCCTCATGAAGCAGAATGTAGCGTCATCAGGCTCCTTATCGATGCGTCGGGGGGCGCAAGCAGGGCGCGGCCAGTGAAATCCGCGATGCACTTCGACGGTGCGCTCGCCGCAAGCGCGCGCCGGCCGCGATCCGCGCCGATGCAAGCTCCGAAGCGCCCGCGGGGCTCGACAGATGCGGAGGGGTGCGTGTGCGCACCCCCTCTCGTACTGCATGTACGATCTTTTACGAGTGAGCGTTTGTTTTCAACTTAATTTTTTTTTTCAAAATTCTATTTGATTTTTTTTTTATTTTATTTTTTAAATTTTTGCTTACATAACGTAAAATTCAATCTATTTGATTCAAGTCATATTTTTCTTTGTATATGAAATAGTTTTGAAAAGCGGGAAAAGAAAACAAGTTTTATATTTTAAGGCCTTTTAACTAAGAGCAACTACATATCCGTTGAACATAATAATTTTTAGCATCAAAGTTATGTACAATTTTATTAAAAGAACATTATTTAAAAAACATATAATGAAATAAATACAATATACACCGCACATAAATTTAACATGATAGGTTGTAAGGAAAAATATAAGTTATACGAATATTGACATTATTATATTTTTAAAAGTGCTACATTAATGATTACTAAACATAAATCTAAATGCAGAGAGTCAAGAAATAAAAACATTATTATTTTATTCTATACAAGTTCCAATGGTCCATTGTTGAACATCCGAGGAGCAAGTGTTGAAGATAAGCCAGAGGTCAGTGATCTATTTAAGACGAGTTTCATTAATGCGACATAGCCTAAAATCATTCTTCGTTTCCGAAAGATTATATTTCTTCTTCATTATCTTAATAATTAGATTATTATTTCGTGCTCTGTCATTCGATGATTGAGGATGTTTCAGAGATAACCAGATGGATTTGAGATGTCAACTTTGTCAATTTTGAGACTCATTCTAAAGTTCCTTTCTATAGGTTTGAATGATAAGCATTCAAGCTGAAAGATACGCAGTGAGATATATGACAGTGATAGAATTTACTGTTTTCAGATATTCTTGAGTAACACCGTACGTATTATCGCTGCATTGATTACACGCGTATGGGCAATAAATGTAAAGGACGTGAGATGGCGAATGTGGTCTTATATTATTCTTAATCACGACGTAGGATATGACCATTCAATGTTAACTCGACCCTCTAAAGTCCGAATGGAGTAATAAGGGGGGGGGGGGGGCGAACTTTTTTTTTTTTTTTTTCTGAGGGTTTTTTCCCCCAGGGGGGGGAATATGCGTCGGTTGTTCTGCAATTCCTTTTTACATTGCAGAGGTAAGCTTCCCATTGCAAATATGTTAGGTATATTAATGCTCGATAAACCCTTGGGTAAAATTTTAGTCTCTATCAAAATGAAAGAATATTTGCAGTATCGGTAAAACGAATGCCCGGATCAAATCCAAAAAACCATCCGGTTTATACAAAGTTTGGTCAGGAATTTAAAGAGTATACGGTGTCAACCCCTTGCCACAAAACTGCTTTTGCCAACGATAAAGCATAAAATAAGTGTAGATCATGGTTAAACCTGATACGCGTATCACGCATGGTAGAATAAGTCTTTTCTGACGGAAATATATCAACATTTAAGTCCCGTAATATTTTCATATGTTATTTAGATTTAACCAGTTGGGGTTCTGTGGTTTTTTGAACGCTTGAAAAGTATGTAAAAATCACGAGTGAATAGACTCCTTCGCATCTTGAGAATAATTTAATAAAGTTTCAATATAACTTCGATAAGGTTAACTTGCAGCTGATGCTCAGGAATGTTTTATTTAAAAATACTTATTATTTTTATTAAAACACTATACAGGAAATTTGTTTCCGTGGATACTATGTGATCGCTTCATGGAGGATCTGAGCCATTTCGATTTACTAACTTAGTCTTTAGATATATAACAATGAGGGATCAAGATATTGATCAGGTTGCCAGGATATTGAATCGAGAGTCTCTGTATTGTTCGAGTAACCGGATTAAACTAAATTAAAGTGGTTCACTCACATAATTCTGTGTGGTTCACGAGAAGAGATCCAATTCATCTTACAACGGTCTGGGCTGGAGGAGATGGGAAAATCATATTGCTGGTAATGCCCGAACGTATAATGAGGAGGACTTGTTTAAAGCATTCTTATATACAAAAATAAGTCATAAAGGCTGGGTTTTTTTCAAGCTGTTTATGTAAATATGTGTTCAATTCATCGTTATTAAGGTAAACAAATCATACACTTTTTCTTGTGGACATTTCTTTCCTTCTTTATAGGTTTTTACGCGACCTAACCTGACCAGTCATTAGACGTATTGTTTCGTTTGATAAATCATCTACATTTATTCAGAGATCGGTTGTCGGTTTTAAGCTGTCGGATCCCGAACCTCATATTTCCGGAAAGTTCATTTACCTGTACGTAGCTGCCTTTTTGCGCGAGATATTTACTCTGATTTAACCAAAGGGATGGCCCCGTGAGAAATCTGGGAGATGCAATCACACTTAGCATACTCCCTCTGCATATCTGGCTCCTGAAGCTCGTTCTTGTTCCAATTTGGCGCAATTATTTAGCGGGAGTTGCGGTTTGGTTATGTATACTTTTAACGCTCGGTGTGTTCCAGTCGGTGAAGTATGTATTCTACATTTATATTAAATAGAATCGAACTCACTGGGTATTATCAAGGGTAGTGTGAACATTAGAAAACGTTATAATATTTTACGTTTAGGAAAATGGAACTACTACCTTACAAGATGCATTTAGTATTCCCTAGTATGATGGTCAATATTCTGTTAACATAGTGGCCATACCTGCGATTTGAAATTAGAAGGATATGCATACAAATGTATATGAATTCCGGTGTCATTTTTGATATTTCCATCGTTGTATATAACGCCGTATTAGATCCTTGAGATGGTTGTATTATTTCTCGATTTGTATACATTGAATGAGTAATGAATTACGACCAAGTAAGGGCTGAAAATAAATAAACTGTATTATCGTTCAGTTTCCCAACTTCTTTTGT
>JABUQX010084857.1:0-17500 GCA_015478945.1 Trachelipus rathkii | reverse complement strand
TATTATATAATATTCTTACCTGAGATAAGATCAGAATAATTTTAGATATTTTAAAATTTTCCTAAATTTGGTGCAAGGAGTTTCCATTTATGAACAAGTTTGAATGTGTGCATTATTCTTCCTGTAAAAACAAGGATTGAATTAGTTGATTGATTGAGAAGAAATAGTCTGCCAAGATAAGGGAGCTAAATCAGAAGCAGAATTTTTGAAATCCTCAACAATATCTTGAAAACCGTATGCCTTCTTGTACGAAGAAGCTAAGAGCTAAGAGAAATCACATCCTTTGAGGTTATTATCATATTGAATATGAAGCAGTTGGAAAGAGGTGAGGTGCAGGGTGATAGGAGAAGAAAGAAATGCACTGAAGTCTTGAAGAGAAGAGTTAGAGGCAAATGTTTGAACCAAAAATATCAGCTTAGCAGAAAGTAGTGGTGTCATCGGAAGGAACAAGAGGAGGAGGAGGAGGGGGAGGACGAGAAGGAGGAGGAATATATTATATTATTATTATACTACACATATATATAATATATTATATATAATTCTTTTTAAACATGCTCACAAAAATTTATATGATAATATTTACTGTTTTTGTAGCTCATACAACTAAAAATAATATTGAAAGAATTTTTTTCTTTAATAACATATATATATATATATATATATATATATATATATATATATATATATTATATATATATTATATATTTATTATATATATATATATTTTATATATATTAATATTTAATAATATACTATATATATATATATATATTATTATATAATATATATATATATATATATTATATATAATATATATATATTTATATATATAATTATATAAATATATATATATACCACACATTATTATATATATATATATACTATATATATATTATAAATATATATATTATATATATATATATATATATATATATATATTATAATATATATTTATATACTATATATATATATATCTATATATAAATATATATAAATATATATATATATATATATTATATATTATATATATATATATATTATATAATATATATATATATATATATATATATATACATATTTATGTGTGTGTAGGTGTCTGTGTGTGTATGTGTGTGTGTGTGTTGTTGTGGGTGTGTGTGTGTGTGTGGTGTGTGGTGTGTGGTGTGCTGAGAGGAGAGAGAGAGAGAGAGAGAGAGAGAGGAGAGAAGAGAGAGAGAGAGAGGAGAGAGAGGAGAGAGAGAGAGAGAGAGAGAGAGAGAGAGAGAGAGAGAGAGAGAGAGAGAGAGAGAGAGAGAGGTATTGTCTGGATTTCAAATCTACCTTTAAATTCATCAGTAACTTTTATTTATCCACCATCTTTACTGATTATATTATAAGTATTCTTTATTCTTTGATTATTTATCTAAACTCTAAATTAGATCATATTCTCTCACCTTTTTTTTTTTTTTTTTTTTATTTAAATAAATCCTCATTAGTTTAAATTTCATGTTCACAACTACCAACATGTTTCCTTTGTCATTGAAAACATACCAGGTAAACTTTCCTAACGTTTCTTAATTAAAAAAACATGTTTTCGCTCAATTTGACGTGAAATCGTTTTCCAATTTCTATCTTGATGCAATCGCTCTCAATGATCATCAGTGACTGCTCCTATCAACTGGAAAAAATAAAGTTTGAATGTTAAAATGCGTCTTTGATTGATATATTACATACCAATATGATATATGAAGAATTTTCCGATGATTTCTTCTTCATAGTAAGCAAACACTTCGTTGCCTAAAAATTTATTTTAAACATTTGAGAACGTTTTCCAAGCTTAATTCTTTGGGATTTAATTCACTAAGAAACATCAAACAGTTAAACTGGACTAACATAGCATTTACAAACGAAACAAATATACTGTTTTACACTTCTTTCAAAAAGGCATATCTTACATAAAAAAATATACGATGCTATTTTTACTTATTAGCATGGATAATATTTAACCAGAAATAATTAAAAGCATAATCTTGTATAAAATCCTTAAATTAATCAATACTAACAAATATTTAAAGAAAATTATAATGAATAAAACGAATAATAAGTATTTGTTAGGGTAACATAAGATATAAAATTATTAAAAAACAAATTTAGCAATAAAACACATAAACCTAACTTACCATTCGCTCTATACTTTCAGTCTTTAACTATCAGAGTAACAAAAAAGTATTTATAATTACAAACAAAACTTAAAAAAAACGTTTTATCCGATTTAAAAGTAATTACTTGACAAGTCTCAATTAGATTAACAGTATGTAACCGATTAAGAGCTTAAGTTAAAAAATCAAGTTTAAATCAAAATGCTATTAAAATACCCCCCAAACTTCCCTTATTCTCCTCCAACCCAACGCATCCCTTCCAAAATGAATCTAAAATATATTAGAATCTATTTGAATATTTCAAAGTCATATATATTCCAATATATTCAATTGTTATCGTTATATTTTTCTGATTTCAGATAAAATTTAAACATAAATTGAATTAATATATAATTAATGTATTACTTAATTTAATCTATATCAATATTATCAACGAATTATATTTCTATAAATTACGAGAATCAATAGATTTCACATTATATAAAGTGCATATTATACATTTATTATTTACATTAATTTAAAAACTAATGATAATTATAATGTTAACAATGATCATAAATCCTAATTCTTAAGTATTTCATTAATTTTGTATATAAGACATTCCTAGAAATATTAATTAAACTTTAATATTCTAATTATACTAAATAAAGATTATATTACAGTATCAAAGTATACAGATAAGAAAGTATGTAAATTTAATAAATCATATGAAATTAATTAAAACTCAAATAATAAAATCGTTAAAGTCTTAATATCATAACGAACTTTATTACATAAAGTAATACATAAATACTATACTAAATAAAAATACAATTTAATCATATATAAACGCAAATTAAAAATACAAAATGCTAATTAATATACCTTATAAAAAAAAATATAACAAATATTATAACATATAATAACATCTACTTCTCTAATTATCATACTAACTGACCAACGAAACCCACTATAGCCACATGATAAACATTAAGATCCCTCTATATATTACAACAATAAATCCCTCAAAACTATTTAGTAAATAACCCACCTTAGAATATAAGAACTTAAATAAACACTTAAATAACCAACTAACTATCATCAATCCCATCCAAACGAATAATTGCAAAACATAACAAAGTTTTATCCAAAACATAATTTGATAAAAAAATATAAAAGTCTTAATAACAATTATCATAGTAAAGTGTATAAATAGTTTATTTTGATCCATAAAGGTAGTCAAAATATTAAGTAAATCCATTAGCAAAACTTTCAAACCACCAGTTCCAACCCACTCCCACACTCTCTCCCCAAACACCTTCACAAGATCTCATTGATCAAAGTCATTAATTTGAATATGTACATTAAAATAATAAAACTAAAAGTTAATTTTGCACAATTAATTATTTGAAGTTACGGTTTAAATAATAATTAAAGGTAATTTCAAATTTCCAACCAATCAAATTTTTTAAATATTCACAATACAATTAAAACTTTTCAACAACATGTCTGTTACATAATGTTCTGGATTCAAATATTAATTAGTTTACAAATACATAACACAAATTCTTCTTAAATCTAATAGTTACGCTACGTAAATTAGATATCTTTAAGCCAATCAATTTCAAATAAAAGTTCTTACAATTTATAATAGTTGTTAACAATAATAGTAAATATATGGTGTAGGCTATGAAAATGCATATAACACATAAATTTTATATCAAATTAATATATTAATTAATTATATAATATAAATTAATTAAATTATATATCCATAACCTAACCTATCAAATTAAAGATAATTAATAAATAATATAATAAATAATAATAATAAATAATAATAATATTAATAATTAAATAATATATAATATGAAAATTAATAATTAAGTTAGTTTATTAAATAATAAATTATCCAATAA
Source organism: Trachelipus rathkii (assembly GCA_015478945.1). Lineage (NCBI taxonomy): Eukaryota > Metazoa > Arthropoda > Malacostraca > Isopoda > Trachelipodidae > Trachelipus > Trachelipus rathkii. The sequence goes on along the minus strand of JABUQX010084857.1, from coordinate 13,464 downwards.
TAAATTTAATAAATTTGAAAATAATTAAAAATAAAAATTAAAATTTATAATTAAAAAAATTAAAAATATAAATAATAAATAAATAATAATAATAAAATAATAAATTAAAAAATTTAATAATAAAAAATAATTTAATTAAATTAAATAATAAATTAAAAATAAATATAATTAAAATAAAAATATAAAATAAAAATAAAATACTAATTGATTAAAAATTTATAAAAATAAAATAAAAAATTAATAATAACATATAAATAATTAAAATATATTAAATAAAATAATTAAAATATAAATATAATATTTATAAATATATAAAATAAATATATATAGTTAAAAAATTAAAATAAAAATAAAATTAATATAAATTAAAAATATATCAATAAAAAATGGAAAAAGCTAAAAGATAATAAAATTAACATTAATGAATGACAAATCAAGTATAAATATGTAAAAAAAATTAATAATAATTAATATTAATATAAATATATAATTAATAAATACAATGAAGTAAATACTACAATATAATTAATATAACTATTATATATAAATATAAATTTAAATAAATAATTTAAAAATATGTTATAATAAATGTTATTAAAATAATAAAATGGTTAATAATAATAAATATAGTTAAATAAATTAATAAAAATAATAATTAACTGAATTTAAATTGTAATTTAAAAATATGAATAAAATATTTGTATTTATCAAATTGTAATTTAAAATTTTCATAGATACATTTAAATAATATTAAAAATAAATAATTTAATTTAAAAAATATAATAATTTAAAAATTAATAAAATAATTTATAATAAATATTAATATTATATTATTAATATTAATTATATAATATTATATTAATGTAATTAAATATAATAATATATATTATATACAAATATATATTAATTAAATTTAATTTCAATATATTCAAAAATATATTTAAATAATTAAGAACTGGAGAGAAAATTTCAATTATATTCATATATCATAAATCATTCAATAAATGAATCAACATAATTAATATGATTAATAAATTATAAAATTAATTTTTAATATAAATAAATTAATATTAATTATTAAAATTATTAAAATTTAAATAATTTAATTGCAATTTCCAAGTACTTTCAATTATAATACTAATTATCATAAATATTAATAAATAATAAAAATAAATTAATTAATAAAAATAATGATTCATAATATTATAAAATAATATTAATTATAAATAATATTAAACAAATAATTAATCGGAAATAATTTAAATTTAATTATAATTAAATAAATTTAAATAAAATATTAAAATTATTTATAATTAAAATTTAATTTAAATAAATATTAATTAAATTATATTATAAAATAAATAAATTAATTTTCTCATAATGACAAATATTTATATAATAAATAATAATATAATAATAAAATAATAATCAATATAATAAATTTAATAATAATACATAATTAATTAATAATTAAATTAAATTAATTTAATAATAATAATTAAATATAAAATAGCTCTTACCATGTAGAAATCAAACATACTATTTTAGATTTGATCGGTTTATTGTATTATTAATAAAGATTAAGATAAAGTATTGTTTATGTTGAAATAATGAATGAAGCTCAATTTCTTTCTAAGAAAAAGATCGATGCAGCACAAAGATGAATTTAATGTTCAATTTAACAGTAAAGTATGATGTATTAGGGTTAAAGTTTGATTTATTACCCCTATTATTGACCTAGGTAGTTTAGTTTGTTATAATATATTCGAATTGTCTGTTAATTTATCAGATCTTAATGAAATTGGAAAATTTGAGGCCATTTTAATATTACATTGTAGAAGCCCAAATGAAAAGTTTAAGGATTATTGAATATAAATGTTTGAAAATTTATTGAAAATATTTTAAATGTACTTATAATCCACATTTAATAAATATTATCCTAATGTCTTTTTGAAAATTAGGCAGTTTATGTATTTAGACATAATTGATCAATTTTATAGCATATTATTCTGTAAAATATGTTAACAGGATGTTTATAGATTCTGTTAAAGGTATAAAATATCTAGCTTTGTAATTAGAAATAATTAGATCAAAGTTTTAAATGTAAATAGATATTTTAACTTTGTAGAAATATTAAGCTATTGTGTGATGGATGTGTTTTAAGAAATAATCATAATTAGGTTATTGGATAAGTGTTAGTTTATAAGTTTTATGGTCTGTATTAAATATTCATTTTAATTAATTATATTATTAGTAATTTGTAATATGTGTGACAGAGAATTAGGCTAAGAATGTATCTTACGTTTTATTCAATAGATTTCAAAATGAATTGTAATATATTTTTTGAAATTATTGCTAGAATATCACTTTGATATGAAATTAGGTTTAAAGTTACAGTATCATATCGTATTTAAGATGCTGGATGAATAATCTTTTGTATATAATATTTTTAAGTGAATTCATCTTTTGTATAATTTAAAATTTAACTGTTTTTTATTAATGTAATTAATACTGTGCTTTTAGCTGCTGATGAGATGACTTTTAAAAATCAGGATTTATAGCAGGATTGTTGGGTCATTTGCATGTTAATGTAATTTAATGGGGAAGAGCTTTTGGATAACTTATTCGTAGCGTAACCAAATTTGTAATAAATAAGTCTTAATCACAGTTCTCAAAATGTTTGCTATCTATGTATGATAGTTTTCGACCTTTATAGTATAAAGTTTGTTAGAATTAATGTTTTAAATGTAGCTAACATGTCTTAATTCTGATTACAGTTTTATGTTGCTGAGAACTTATAAAATATAATAAATCTTCAATAAAATTAACACTTTAAATTTCCACCTGACATGTTAAGAAATAAAGATACGTTCTCGTAAAATATTTAATACATGTTATCTGGTTGATGATACTGTTTTTCAGAAAGCTGGGCTAATAGGTCTACAGTTTTTTTGCTAAATAAGTATATTAATATAGTATACTGTTAGCGTTTAGCCCGAGGGAAATTTTAGCTAAAGTTCTACGATTATATTACTTCACTAGTTTCCAAAATGATTGTTATATATTGTATATGCAAATCGACACTTTGAATGAAGCCACACGTAATCAAAAATATCAATAGTTTGTTGTTTACATTTTCATTTTTTTAAAGCAAATAAATCATCCTAATCTAGGTTAGAGATATCGATGCGATATTTCTTTTAACAATATTGATGTCCCCATTTTCAATAGTAAAAATAACACTAACTGCGTTTATCAAATGCCCTGGCCTCCAGATCCTCTGAAAGAACATATAAGAGACTTGCCAAAAAAACAAACAAAACGTTGCAATTGAATATAGTCGCAGGTATCGCCCCAATATTAAGAGCCTTTGTGTACATGCCCCAATATACAATTGTTTACACCATCGTTATCTACAAAAGATTGCCCATTCCCGATTAGAATAATCAAGAATGAATGGGTTGAAGGAATCTTTCGAGATTAGTTCTAATCAGGAAAAGTCGTTGCTCTCTTTTATGGCTTTTAATAATACGTGAAGGAAAATCGTATGCTCTCTTTATCTTTTAAACCAATAGCAGAAAATACTATTACTACAAAGAATAAAATCTCAAAAAAAAACAGTATAACTACAAAATAACAAACAAACCCATTATACAAATATGATAAATAATATTTTATAGCCAAAAATATAATAAATATAAAAACAAAAAATAAACAAAAATAAATATACCCACTGTAGAGATAAAAAAATATTCTTAAGATAATGCACTTAGTGATTCTATGCCAGGGATATGAAATTAACTTACTTAACAAAATATATATAGAAGTGATAAGTAGCGTCACAGATGGTTGACCGATACCTAAAATTCCGTATAAAATATGGATTCAATTATTAATTAAGAAATATAAATTATAGTAAAGAGAGTTTAGAAAGATTTTGTTATTAGTAAATAATTTGATAAACCATGTTTTAAAATTGATAAAAAAATTAACACATTTGAGAAATAGTGGTTAAATTAAAGCTCTACCTCTGAAGGGCTCCGGGAAACTTAACCAGACTTCAGCTTGTAATATTGAACTACGTTCTCAAGTCTACCTTCAGACAAACTATCATGTTTAAAATGTCTAATGGCTTATGATTTCATATCGTGATAGTATAAAGAATATGTATATGAATTATGTTGTTGTATACATAACATTTATATTATATTCTTAGTATTCAGTGTTAAATGTAATAGTAGTTAGCATTTATTGGATGATAAGAAAACTTTTAATGATTATAAGATTAGCATATATTACGTAAATAAGATAAATCTAAAAAATCTTCGAAACAATAAAGTAATAAATAAATTAAGAAACTTATTTTTATTAATAATATTTAAATGATACAAAAAATATAATTACTTATAGAATGGGACCAATAGGAAATATCAATAAAAAACATATTGAAGTAAGGGTTGGTGTAACAGGGATGTGAACAAAGGAGAAAGAGGTATAGTAAGTGGGCTTAAGTGGATGATATGTATAATTTGAATTTAAACCTTTGAAACTAGTTGCAATGTCACAGTAAACTAATTTAACACTATACAATGATTAAATTTATTTCGAATATGAGTACCTTTCTGATTATGACCTTTCTTTCATTTTCATTCCTCTGACACATCAAATCTCTTATAGATATATTACTTCAACTATTTCTAATTTCTCCTAACATTGGGTTCTATCATTATATGTCGGATTTTCATCATAAAAATCATTAGGCTAATTCTGAATTAAAATCAATATTAAACTAATGTTTAATAGTTAAAAAACTAATGTTATATATATATATAACGTAAATAACCAAATGACGTAATCTGCTAGTTATTAGTAATATTAATTAATGGTGTATATAAGTGTGTAGATGTGAAAAAACAGGATATGATGAATAATAAGAATAATGAGTTAGTTCCCGGTCCAGTTGAATACAAATAAATTGAAGGAGAGGACCAGATCCCATAAGATAAAAGGTACCAACATCAGCATACCCAAAACATTATTAAATAACAGTATAGATAGATAGATCTGGATAGGGCGTAGAGGAAAAGACTCATTTAGCTGATAGAATATAAAGGTCCGTCCTCTTGATTATGGAACAAGAGTATGTGCTATGTCTCTGGTTATTCCGCATTACCTACAATTGTCCCGAGCTCAAAACACTTTAACAATCCCGATTTTTGATTAAAGTTGATGGTTAAACTTTTATTATATTAAAAATGCTAGCTCTTACTTATATATATTTAATCTTAGTCTGCCTCCTGCTGTTTGCATTAGGATTCAATATTTAACAAAGGCAAGACATTAAATTATTATTTTATAGTTTCCAGTTATGATATTTGTTAGACTTAATTATTGATGTGCATAATAAAACTTTGTTACGTTTATGTTATGTAGTTATAATTCGTTGATAAATAATTAGTAGTATAAAAAAAATACTAATATTTTCTGTTATATTGTCATTTATTAATAAATCTCAAATAATGATACTCAAATAATCTGAAACTTATGTAAATATTAAATATTTAAGATACATGGTAAATAATATGGTTGCGTAAAGGAAGGTAATAAGGAGAAGGAGGAGTGAAAATGAGGCGAGCTTGGTTTATAGATTTATATTGATATTTACTGTAGTTTACTATCATATATATTAAGCGATCATAACTATTAGGGATAAAAATATTTAACTAACTTTATATTATACTATTGAATATTATATTCTAAGAACTTATTTTTATATAGTAGTTATAGTAGTAATTTTGAAATATTTATTTATAAACTTTGTTATATATTACATTAAATTATTCCAATAATAATTTGTCATTATATTTCAGAAAAGAAGTCATACATCAAACATGTCAAGGTATTTTAAATGTATTGAAAAAATTTTTTTTATTTTGTAATTATAAAAGAAAATCACATAATAGTTTAAAATTTGTAAAAAATACTTTTTGTTACGTTTTACTCAATAATTAAATCGTATTTAAAAGTCATAATGATAATTTAAGACTAAAGGTGTTGAAAAAAATTTTTAAGTTAATAAATATTAATAAATACATAACAATGTTAATTAACTTACATTAGATTAAAATGTATAGAGATATGCTTGCGGAAAAAAGTTAATAATACTATAACAGGTATTACGTTTTGTATGCTTAATAAGTATAGTTACTTAATTATTCTGTTGTAATTATTAGTTATTGGATACTTTGTTTAAACTGTTTAGCTGTTTATCGAGTCAGTAATGTATGTTTATATAGTTTATGATATGTTGGTCCATGTGTTAAATATTAATTCTCAAATTTCAGTTGATAGATATAAGAATGATTTTTTTTTAGCAACGAATGTTAAACGTAGTAATTATTAGAATTTATTAAAGGTTCGCAGCTCGCGGGGCACCTTTTCTAATTATTTCAGTTTATAATTATATATATAAGTAATTACGTGTATATGTTCTATGGTACAAGAGTTATTAGTCATATTCCATCAATAAAGAATGATACTATCGAATAATTGACTTGGTATAAGCAATATTATGAATCAATTAAGATCAAATTTAAGCATCATAGTTATATGGATAATGGAGTCATGGTGAAGGTAGATAAATTGACAAGGGTGGACGAGTGTTCGGAGGTGCGGAAAGGGGGTGATGAGCAGTAATAGAAACGGAAGGAATTTTTTGGCTGAAAGCTTATTTAGATGGGAAATATGCAATTGAATATTAAATTAGTAATTTAAAGTGCATATGGTTAGGATCACAGTAAAAACTATTAACAATGTACTAATGAGGTATTACTTTTCGAATTCAAAAAAGAACGTGTATGTTTTTTCTGTACTGTTATTCTCGGATAAAAATACTATGTCGAATTTTAATAGACTCTCAGCTCTTCTTCTTGCATATTTAGATTCGTTCTGGCGTGAAATTTATAATTACACAAAAATACTAAGAGTCAAAATAAAGGTTTCGTAGAGTTAATGTTGCTGTGGTTAAGCGGTTGTTTTTTATCGTAATAATAACGTGAAGAGTTCATTTTTCGATTAGGCCACATAAGTGTGAGATTTTATAATGAGTTTTTTAAGCTTTATATATTCGGCGTTTTTTCTCTCAAAAATTGGGTTATCAACATAAAAAAGCACTCACAGTCTTTGTGATTGTTAATCTTCTGACCTGTTCATAAATCGATTTTCCCGCTCAAAAAGTAAATTTATATTCGGGTGGTGAAATTACCTGGGAGTAAGTTCTTAGTATGATTTAATTTAGATTGTATAATGTCTTGTTGCCAGATTGTTCACTTTTAGAACTTAGAAACAATTATACATTCATATTGAGTGTATTTTTTGGAGACCAAATTTATTGAGTTGATAAGGTATACTGTCAAAAAATTATAGAAAATAAAATAAACTCCTAATAATTCACGCGTCTGAAACTTATTGTACAGCAAGCTTTTACATATGAATATTATTATGGTAATTTTATGAAAATTATATGTGGTTTGTCTGGCTAACCAAAATTTCTTGACAGTTAAAAATTCTGAATAGCACTTAATGAAAGAGGAATCTTTTCAGATGATGATATAAATTATAATGTAGCAATTTCAACATCGAAATCATCCGCTTCTAGCTCACAAAGCTATTTATTTAACGATATTAGAGTATATATAATAAATTATGAAATATAAGAATCGATTACAAACAGATATGTTTATACTTGTATTAATAATGTGCTTTCCTCGTAATTATTATAGAAGGAAAATGTGTATTTTTTACAAATTAATACATTCCCTCAGTTGTATTAATTTCTGGTTAGCTCTTTAGGTTTATAAGTCTCTCAAAGCTTTCGCGCAATTTTACCAAGTTAATTCTTTTTGGTTATGATATGCTTCACTTGTGCCTATCTCTATGTAGAATTATAGGAAAGTTATCCTCACTGCTTTATGTGATACTCATTTCGAAATGTTAGATTGTAACTAATGTATAATGTTATAAAGTTATACTAGTATCGGTGCGAAGCTTTATTATCTCGTAGTGTGGTTTGTGACAGAGTTAGAGACTATGGATATGAAGCAGATTATAGCTACACCCTATATTTTAATTGGTTAACTCATATGGCTAAGTTATAAGTAGAATATCAAGTTATATTTGCTAAAAAATTATTCGTATATAGTATTTAAACTTAGGATTAGATCGATGAAAATCGATATATTTAGCTAAAGGATCTGCCATAAAAGATTGAATAAGGCAAATCGGCTCTATTAAAGCGCGAAACACTTCTCCAAATATTGAGTTTGAAAGATTCGCTTTTGAAAGGAATTGCAAGTTGCTTTGATTTGAGTCTATTTTAACGATGTTTTACGTTTTAATTTCTAAAGAGAGAATCGAGAATTCTTACAAACTACCATTCCTATTGCTTGTCCTAACAGAGGTGCAAGACTCATCACGTGTTTACAACTATTCATCCCATTCCATGAATTGAAAAATAATGGGAAAAATGAGGTGAAGTGTCATCAAGGTAGATTGACCGATTTTAGATAGAGGATATTAAGTAAATCGAGGTTGCTGTCACACCTAAATTTGTAAGTGTGGGACTGAAATGCGGAGTGTGGTTAAGGTAATTATACTTAATGTTAACTTTTTGTTATGAGAAATGTGATATGAATTATTTGATATATTTTCAATGAAATTTCTGTTAAACTTTTAATATTGGAGTGTAACGATAACTTAAACCTGCCTGATGCTACTATATTTTCCTCCTCCAATAAATATCAGATATATCTTATGGAAGATATGTGAGAAGGTTCAAAATATCGAATACAATATCATCATCTCAAACTATTCAAAAATTAATCACAGATAATGGGCACTTCCATATAAGAAAATCTGATCTTTATTAGATAATATTAATATCTTCATATCATTATTCGATCCATCACTTCTTATATATATCTTACCTCTCGATCATAACTCCTTGATTTTAGTTCTTTTCAGAGCGCTTATTATAATAGATCATCATTTGAGTACATTCATTGTTTTTGATGCCCTATCACTCTTCTGCTGCGAATACACCCTTAAATAATTTATCGCGTTTATATTCCGTGCTTTTTATTCTCTTTTACATACGGTACATAAAGAAAATTTTTCCATTATTAGTTACTTAGTGTGGGTTGTGTATCTTGCGGATTCTCCGGAGTGGATAATTTGTTAAATATTACTATGATTGGAGATTGATATGGATAATGACAATAGATATAGATACATAATCACTGGTTGTGACACAACCGATTTAACCTCGCTAGTTTTATGGATAGTCGTTATCTTCAAAATGCGTCTTCAGTATTTATATATTTCTTCAATTTCGCATCTCAAATTTGTGACAGCTACAATAGGTCAGAGTTGTATGATTATTCTTTCTCTCAATATACTCTCGAGTAATTAAATAAATAAGAACTATCTAACTATAATTTTAAGTAGAAATGCTGATTCACTACTTTAATATTATTATAATGCTCCTGTGTAAAAACAATCTGACTTCTGCGCTAGTAGATTGTTATAATCCCATTAAGTACTTTCAATCTCGCAGAGCACACTGACTATAATCAGACAATACAATCTCTTGTAAAAAGTGGAACTCGGAAAATAATTATTGAGTTTACGTATTTAATCTAATCTCAAACTTTTTTGAGGGCTATTACCTCCTTTTCTTATGCTGATTACGTGCTTTTTTGACCTATTTATTATGATTTATCATTGATTGAATAGTCTAAGTGATTTTTTTCTAAGTACCAATCCACAAAAAATTTTATTGAAACTATATTTATTTAGCTTTTAAATAAATCAGTATAAGAGTTCATGTCAAGGAGTTGCTTTTCAATCCCCTGGTCTCTGAAACGAGACCTCTGACACAGTTAGAACTTGTTTAACATGCAATCTAGATATACTATTATAATTGGACTTGTATCATCAGTTGATATATATATAGAGTCAAAATGGCATAGATCATCGGGCATAATTATAGGGTACATAAATATAGATAGGTTATTACTGCAGTAGGGGCAAGACTGTTTAAGGTGGTCATATTATTCCTCAATTAAGATTAGGGGACGTAGAAGTGATAATTTGCGCCCTCATAAATATATATTAGATTTATACATTGAATTATATGCTGACTCGTTAATCTTAGTCTTGTTTACTTTATTTATTATAGTAAGCAGTACGAAGGAACATACTTTTATCTTATAGCCGACTTTACTGAAATCTTTTTATCTATTATGATCCACCAATAGCATATTATATTTTTAACTTTACAAAGAGAATCTTTTCATTAACTTTGTTTATTCTGTTTTATTGTTTGTGATATAGATAAAACAAGATAAGTACTTTCGTATTTGTTATGCTATTACGTTATTTATAGTGAATAAATTATTATTTTATGGCTCGTCCTCGAAGTAAGAGCCCTATTAAATTTATTGTTATGACGCTCAACGGTTAGCATTGTTGAGTGACACAACTTAGTCACTCCAATTTTTGTATCTATAGTATCAGATGTACTACAGATTAAAGTTAACTCGATTCAACAAAACTTTGTTAGTACGTGTTGTAACAGACAATAGTGCAAAGTATACCTCTGGATTTTCTTATATGAGCCGTGTTCATATATTAGCCTAGATGAGATAAGGTGATAGTTTACGTCAAAGCTATAAATAGATATGATCAGCTGCTAAAATTCCTCATGCCGTATCGATTTTATTAAAGGTTTGTTGTCAATTCTACGATTAATATTTATACCATCATGTTGTAAGCTCCATAAGGAAATGTGTATGATTTTGTACAAAACGGAATTTGGATAGGATATAAATAGCGGTAACTCTAGATATAATTAGTAGCTATGGAAAATCGTTATTGGAATATTATAATTTTGTTATTCCGATTAAGTTGACGCATGGTTTCCTCTCTTGATGCAGTATATCGGGTTAGTCATGTTGTATACATTAAAAGTATTATAGAATACATAGAGAAGACACTCACATTTGATTATATAAGCATGTCTCAGCTGGCACTGAATTACTTCGAGTTCGCGGTAAAATAAAGGATTTTAATGCGGGGACGGTGAGGTTAGAACAATATAACGTTTAGATGCGAAACAAGATAAAAATGGTAATGATTGCAAAGATTTTTGACCGCTCAGGTATTCGAGATATGTTCCTCTTAGTATTAGAGTAAGGAAACTCTCCAACACTAAGACATAACCTAATTAATATGTCACTATGATCAATAACAATTAAAATGTATGCAAGTTGTATATTTCCTTGAATATAATAAGAACGTCATGATTTTAAAGTCGCACACGATTTTATTTTATTATTTATGGGTGGATATAAGCTAAACATGGCTAACCTCAAAGGAAAGAGACATACGATAAAACTAGCACCACAAATGTACTTTGAAAAACCCAAGAACTACTCACGCTATAAAGTGCGGAGTACTCTCAAGAATTGTTCGAAGAGGGATTAAATGTATGAGAGGTTGAAAATAAAGACACAAATCCAGAAACTACCGCACATGTAATTAAATAAATTAATATAATTGCTAAACAGGGATATGGGACTATTTTTTTTTAATCCTCAAACTAAGGTTCTTCGCTGAATTAATTAGTCTGTGGATTTATTATATTATTAGTAAGCAAACTGAATAATTAGTCTATTATGGAGTGTGCTAGATAGCCCTCACTGTTAAAATAATTTATCGTGTTTTTTTACTATTCTCCTTTTTATGGTAATCTCGACTACACTCGACACGTAATTCAATCGCAAAGAAACAATTCTTTATATTTACATGTCATCTTAATAATCTTTTCTGTCAATGCTTCGCTATTTAATTAGCTATAACTGTCATACTCATTAACCTATAGTGTAGGTGACTCTGTAACTCAAGTATTTTAGAAAGCACTAATATAATTAATACAGCTAAAACCAGGAAAAAATGCTAACTTACAAATAACAATATTAGGAAAATTAATATGAGGTATTATACCTCCACCTTAAAAAAAATAACTTATTAATATTATATATAAAAGTTTTATATCAAACTCGAATAGTTGAAAGGCGTGTTATAATGAAGGTACCTCTATTCTAATATTAATACATGACACTCTAGGAATATTGCACAATCACGTATTCAAGTAAGATATAATTCAATGGGTGCATTTTAGGGCCTATCCTATTTATCTTTACTACTCTTTCCTTGGTTGGTGTCCGTTGGGGGCTCCGAACTAGGGTATGGGAAGAAAAATTACAATTTTAGAAGCATCTCAACTTCAATTCTCACTCGCTCGCGGTGTTGTGTTGGGTGTCTATAATTCTCAGTTTTCTCAAAATGATATTAGAAAGTATGCAAATATTTATCTATATTATTCCTCAACATTTGGTATCATATTTACTCTATCGTTTTTAAGGTAATTGTTCTGGACGTACAAACAACAGAAAAGCCCAGGAGACAACATCCCCAAACCATTCACCTCAGCCAGCTACTTAGTGGTTTATTATCTACAAAACTCATTATATCATTTCTTTTGGTCTAAGTATTCTCGCCTTCACCGTTTTCTAACTGAATACTACACCGTAAAAAAAAAGCAAATCTAAGATAAAATAGTTTTATATAAGTAAAAAAACTTCGAGTTTACAATGTATATCTATAAATATATGCTCACACATAGAAATCTAAATAACACTCAAAAGGTTTAAAATTAACAATAACATAATATAAGTAGACAAAGATAAAAATAAATATAAAAATTTCTCTCATATATATAAATCCTAAATAAAATATTATTTTAATAGAAAATATAATTTAATTAAAAAACATGTAAATTTTTAATATATAATATTGTAATAATAAAAAAAATAATAAATAATTAATTTGAATAAAAACTTAACATCACTAATGAATAAGTTACAGAGAGTAATGAAAAGGGAGAGACCTCATTAAAATAAACCTTATCCCGCCTATCAGAAAGCATTATGCCTTTTTATTTATTTTTGTTAATATAGTATGTCTTTTTTTAATAATTAACTTATTATTTAATATTAAAAAAATAGAATTCCTTCATATAAAATAATCCCTAGATTTTATTTATATATGAGAAACACTTTATTAAGTATAGATATATAATGTCTATAGTCTATTTACAACCTTTGTGAGAAAACCGGTTACCTTTGATAAATTTATGGCCTGTTAAATGATTAATACCCACCACCACGTATGCTGTCATTACACCTGGCTTTTTTCGTTCGTTTCCGAGGTTTTATAGTTATCGCATTGGTGTCCGTATCGGTCTCCAACATTTATGTGGATTTAACAACTCTCTCGGATTAGTTGTATTTTAAAGGGACCTTTAACTCCTCTAGAGGAGTCTCCCAGATTTATCATTTAAAA
>JABUQX010084856.1:0-13095 GCA_015478945.1 Trachelipus rathkii | reverse complement strand
ATATATATATATATATATATATATATATATATATATATATATATATATATATATATATTTATATTCAAGTTAGAGATAGCGCGTATCGGAAGAGAAAAAATTCTCGTTCTTCTATCACTCTCACTAATTTTCATTCAGTTAGTAATCGTTGCAGGGATACTCTTTAACCAGCAAAGCGGACTTTCATTAAACGAAAGTGCGCTGACATCCTTGGTTCTCCTTCTGACAAATCTTTCTGGCCTCTTACCAAAAACATCTCTAGCAACTTCTGTAAATCTGCCTTTCTACCTCTTATTCATTCTAATGGTTCTGTTGTTAATACTCCAACTGAATAGGCCAATCTCTTCGGCCTCCTATTTTCCTCCAACCCAACCATGGACGATTCTGGCATTCCTCTTTTTCCTCCTTCTCCTCTCAGGTGTCCTATGCCTTTGACTGTGATTACATTTGACCGGATGCATGGGCTGCTGAAATCTATGAACATTAGTAAGGCGGGTGGCCCGGATGGCATTCCTCCCCGAGTTTTGAGGGAGTGTGCCTCCGTGCTGACCCCGCCCCTCGTTCAACTATATTCTCTATGCCTCCATACTAGCACTTTCCCTCAGTGTTGGAAACACGCATATGTCCAACTTATTCCGATAAAGGGAAACCGCTCTGATCCTTCTATTTATCGCCCTGTAGCTTTCACTTGTATTTTATCTAGGATCTTTGAAAACCTTCTCAAATCCCACTTCTTAGACCATCTGGAATCTCAATCCCTTCTTTCCGATCGCTAGTACGGCCTCCGGCGCCTGTCTACTAAAATATACTTTCCTATCTAACTGATTTATGGGTTTCCCGCCACTAGGAACTATGGTGAGACTTGCGTGGTGCTGCTTGTCGTACTCAAAGCATTTGACCGGACGTGGCAAGCGTCGTTCCTCTCAAAGCCCTCGTCCTTTGTGTTTCCTTCTTCTCTTTGCTTCTTATGTCTAGCTTTCTTTCAAATCGCTCAATGACGGCTGTTGTTGATGGGGCGGATTCCTCTTCTTTATTTGTCAATAGTGATGTTCGTCAATGTTCTGTCTTATCTCCTAATTTATTTCTACTTTTCATTAATGATCTTTTCACCTGCACATCTAACTCTATCCACTCATATGCTGATGACTCGACCCTTCATTCTTCGACTCATTTCAATTCTGGTCCCTCTTTTACCATCTTGTCTTAATCTTTCCGATTCTATTCTCGCTGATCTGGATAGAATTTCCGTGTGGGGTAGTCTCAACGTTGTGAAATTCAATTCTTTAAAAACCCAACTTCTACAAATCTCCTTCTCTAAGACACCTGTCAACGCTCCTATCTCTTTCGACGGTTCTCTCGTCTCTCCTGTTGACAATATGAACATCCTTGGCCTCAACATAATCAAAAAAAATGTTTTGGAAACCTCACATCACAACGGCTGCTAGGACAGTCTCAAAGAAACTGGGAGTTCTGTTTAGACTGCGAGACTTTTTTCCTCTTCTTTTGGATAGGGTCGAGTCAAAGGTCAAAAGGCTTATAAACTGTTGTGTACTTTCCAGTTCACCTGACCCTCTATCTTTGCGGCGTGATGTTGGTGCTTTATCTTATCCCTATAGGTACCGCAGCGGCAGGTGCTCGAGGGAACTTATCACTAGCGTACCACCAGCTTTACAACGCCTTCGCAACACAAGGGGTGCTGTATCTGCGCATGAGTTTTGTGTTGATATTGGTAACGCCAGGTAGTTCGCTGCGGGGCTTCCTTCTTTTCTGCCACCTCTGTTCTGTGGATTTCTCTTCCATCTTCTGTATTTCCTGCTGAATTTAATCTCGCTCACTTTAAAGCCTGCGTCTGTGCTCATCTCTGTAATTTGCGGTGAACTATTGAGAGTAATACACCCCCTCCTGAAATAGGGCCTCTGCCCGTGATTGGTGGTGACAACTGTAAAAAAAAAATCCTTGAATGGGCAGATATGTGACAAATGATGAATTTCCTATTCCCCCATCCAAAACATCATTCAGTATTATCCCAGAAAATCGTACTCTTTTCAACATTACCCTCAGATTGGATCATATGTCGCAAACCACACAAATTTTGATCTTTCAAACTTAATTTTAACCATTAGACTTCGAGTACTCACACACACAAAATCTACCATAGCTCTCTTACCACAACTCACTCATCAGAATTGCAAACCTTCTATCCCCTCTCTCATTCGTTTCCACAGCAACACAAACACATTTCACACACACCACTCAATTTTAGTATTATAAATATATAATAATATATATATATATATTATTATATTATATATATATATATAATATAATATATATATATAATATATATATATATATATATATATATATAAATTATTATATTTATTATATTATTATTATTTATTATTATATTTATTATTATTATTATTTATTATTATTATTATTATTATTATTATTATTATTATTATTATTAATTATTATTGAGACTTAAGGAATCAAAAATTTTGATCAATTAATCGGCAAAATAATCGGCGAAATTTGCCGATGACGATGACGATGACGATGTAAAAAAAAAAATGCCGATTTTTGCCGATGACGATGACGATTAATCGTCCCATCACTATTTATGACAAAAAAAATATTAACTATTCCAGTCAATTATAATAATATATATATTATATATATATATATAGATATTATATATAATAATATATATATATATATATACAATATAATATATTATATATATATCATTATATATATATATATATATATATATTATATATATATATATATATATTATATATATATATATATTATATATATATAATATATATATATATATATATATATATATATATATATATATATATATATATATATATATACCCAGCGGCAAAAGAATCTTATCACTAAGAATCTGATCAATTGTTGCTTGTACGGCTCAGGGCTTATAATACACACGTCTAGGCCAATCAGAGCCTAAGAATATTTAAACTGTGTATAAGATCCTCTGTATTTTTTCCTAGGAGCCCTGAAAAGTTGTTGTTATGGGCTTCCAGCTTGAAAAAAGCCTGAGGTTCGTGAGTAAGGATTGAGATGCCATGACAGTAGCATGGCATAGCTCTGTCATCAGCACAAAAATTAAAAATAAATAGTCATATTTAAGATAATGAATTAATCTTTAAAGTTTAAACATTTTCCCTTGAATAACATTTAAAATAAATAATTTGTGAAATTGTAAAATAGACGTTAAGAATGATTAATGAAAAAAAAACTGTGCCTAGCTTGTTTTCCCAAAACTGTCCTATAAATTCTATTGCAAGGTGACTCATTTCATAGGGCCATTAATATTAAAGAAACCAGACTTGTACATATATATAAATTTGTGTATATATTCACCAATGCTGCAGAGAGAGTTTTTGGCTCCTTTGATTCTGAGTGTAGCTTCCTCGCCATGCTCGACTCTGGGTTTTGACCAGGAAAAGTCAACTTTGTGAGGAAGACATTCAGAAACAACAGCATCGGAAGAGTCTGCCACAACAGTTCCATCTTCTTTAACGAACCAAACTAGAATCTAGAGAATGAAAACTGAGCTGCAGAAATTCCTTTTAAAATTAGTTGGTTTTGAATATTTCAAAACTATAACTTATGTAATTTTTCAAATTATATTATGCTAATTATTATAGTATATTTTGTTTGAGATCCTTCAAAATTATAAAGGTAAAGTTGCTAAACAAATTAGAACCATCTGTTTCATCGCAGTCTCATAATTCTCAGCTAAATATGTAATGAGGGCAGAGCAAAACTTGCATTGGATCTTAGCAGAGCCAGTTAAAATTTTCGCAATAAAATTCAGGCTTAATAACGAATAGGGCAAGCAGGTATATAAAGTATCCTAAACACTCTTAAGAATTTAGAATTAAATCAAAAGGAATTAATTTTATTATAAAATTTGGGAAAGTTTAATGGCTTACCGATACTTTAGGGGAAGCTCTTTCAGTAAGATTGATTGGAATCTTAAATGTACCTAAAATTATTCCTACAGGAGCAGTTTCTAAAGGAATAAATATGTTCTTTTCTTGGATTTGTAAATCATTTCCCGAAAATACGACAGACATTTTCTTGAAAGCAATAACTTGTCCTCTTGATTGGATCTGTAATATTTCAAAGATACTATTGTAAAAAGAAAATATATATTTTTCACCAAAATAATAATAATAAGTATATTAATATTTTAAACTCAAATTGAAAATATATGGGAAACTATTTCATTTAATATTTATAATCTTCACACCTGAAGGTAAACATTAGTAGTAATTTCTTGAGTAGTAACATACGCTACAGGAATATCGAACACAATGTCTTCTCCAGTGGTACATTCAATCATGTTCTTCATAATTGTTATAGAAGTGTTTGTTGGGTTGTGGTGTTCTTGGTAGTTGTAAATATAGACATCATGACTACTTTCAGACATCACATCATTAAATTTTCCTTCTATTCTTGGGTAATTTACAGCCCGAATCTAAGAAAAATAGAAGAAGAAATTCAAAGATTTTAAAAGTTTTGATATATTTGATGCAATATAATTCATATACATTTGGTGATGAGGTTTAAATTATATGTAAAGTTGATAGTTGAAATTTAGAACCTACGCCATGAAAGGGTTAAAAATAATTATATGCAATTTGTATTGTAAGCAGCGATAGTGTAATAAATAAGTAATAAGTAAATTATTATATAAATAAGTAATATAAAATATGCTTTTCAAAATATTCCATATTTACGTCGTTTTGGGCTCGTGGGTGTGAGTTGTGTTATCTGTGTTTTCAGATGAAAGAATTTTATTTGTTTATTTATTTTTTTTAGTTATTGTGTAGTGTTTTGTTTGATTAAAGTGTATGTGTTTTTTTCTTAATTATTGTTTCGTTTTAATTAAAGTGTTTTATTAATTGATATAACATAGTTGGCTTTTATTCTCTACTGTAAAGAACTTCCTTGTTAACCGTGTTAAAAAAGATAAGTATTAGTTTTAACTTTTTAACTTAAGTTTTATATAGGTTTTACTAGCAATTAAGGTAAATTTTTTTATTCTCTTTGGATAGCAAACCCACTTTTAGAATTTTATATGTTTCGGATATTGAAATTAATTGAAATTTGATCAATTTGCTTTCTCGTGCTTTTATTTCTTTTTTTTTTTTTTTTTTTTTTTTTTTTTTTTTTTTTTTTTTTTAGCGTAGTAAATACTACTTCTAGAGTGGGATTGGTTGTGTGGTGAGTTGTGAGTGTGCTTCAGTTATTCGCTTATTTGTTTGAAATTTATTACTATTTTTTTAATAATTTTACTTTTAATTTTTTAAATTTTTGTTTTATTTTTAAAAAAAAATTTGTTTCAGTTTTCTCCTTTTTTTTTAATTTTATTTAGTATTATTTGTCAAATAGCAAATTTGCGCAGAACTGGGTTTTCTAGACTTTTCCTACTTTCTTGGAATTCCACCTCTCTAATCTTTAAAACCGCAAATCTCCTAACGTAGATGCTCTGTGGCTGAAAATATCTTCCTAAAAACCTTGAGACATCTCTAAAACCGTGAATCTCCTAACGTAGATGCTCTGTGGCTGAAAATATCTTCCTATTTTGTATTTCAGTAACTGCTTTCCTAATAGATCAGATTTTCCAATTCTTTTAGAAAATTTTACCAATCAAGAGTTTGTTTATATCTTCTCATCCAAATACTGAGGTCCTCTATCTTATTGGATTTCAATGTATACAACACAATGGTTTGGGGATCAACTGACAGCTTAATTTTGGGTGGAAGAGGACGGAATCATTCATTCACTTGAACGATCTAGAGCAACTAATTAAGGAACCTACACAAATTCCTGATCGTCCTAACCAATTTTTGAACACACTTGACCTATGTTTCATCACTAATCCTTCTCTTTATAAATACACTACTTTCGCTCCTATTGATAAATCTGACCAAAACCTTATATCTCTTAATTTTAATACTTTCTCTCCAACATCTCCATCCTACCCTATGCGTACTTTTTATCACTTTAATCGGGACGATTGGAGAACTTTGAGTCGCTTCTACGCTAACTATGACTGGATGGACTGTTTTGACTCTGAAGACGTTCAGCTTCTGCCATTAAGGTAGGGGCTGTAATCGTTGATGTGACGAGCAAGTTCATTTCTTCTTCGACTATATCTTTATCTAGTCAAAATCCATGGTTCGATCGTGCTTGTTCTCTGGCTACTCAGGCTAGAGACAGTGCATATCGTGAGTGGAATAATTCTCGTTCTCTTATCACTCTCGCTAATTTTCATTCAGCCAGAAATCGTTGCAGGAATACTCTTCGACGACCAAAGCCAATTTTCAAAAAACGAAAGTGCGCTGTCCTCCTTGGTTCTCCTTCTGATAAATTTTTTTGGCCTCTTGCCAAAAACATCTCCAACAACTTCTGTAAATCTACCTTGCCTCCTCTTTTTCGCTCTTATGGTTCTGTTACTAATATTCCAACTAAAAAGGCCAATCTCTTCAGCCTCCTGTTTTCCTACTAATCAACCCATGGACGATTCTTGTCATCCTTTCCTCTCCTCCTCTTCAGGTGTCCTCATGCACTCTGTGGGATTACATTATCGGGTTGCATGGGCCCCTGAAATCTAATTGAACTGTTAGGAAGGCGAGCGGCGCCTAATTGCAATCATCCCCGGATTGATTTTGGTGAGAGGGTGCCTTCCTGAGGCTTGGCGGCGTACCCTTTTGTCAACTTATATTGAATCATGCCTTCATCTATTACCCAGCAAAAAATTCCAGTAGGTTCCAGTGGGTTTTAAAATAATACTATCTTAAAACCCACTTGGACCTACTGGAATTTTTTTCTGGATAGCACTTTCCCCCATTGTTGGAAGCGCGCATATGTCCAGCCAGTTTCGAAGAAATGTAGCCTCTCTGATCTTTCTAACTTTGCTTATTGCTCTCACTTCGATCCTATCTATGATCTTTGAAACCCTTCTCAACTCTCATTTCTTAGATCATCTGGAATCTCATTCTCTTCCTTCCGATTACCAGTACGGCTTTCAGAGCTCGAGGTCTAACCAATTTATGGTTTTTCGCCCTTATGGACTATGGGGAGACATTTGTGGTAGCACTTGATATATCTAAGGCTTTTGACCGGGAACAGCACGCGCCGCTACTTTGCAAGCTCCCCTCCTTTGGGTTTTCTCCATCTCTTTGTCTAATGTCTAGCTTTCTTTCAAATCTTTCAATATCAGCTGTTGTTGATGGGGCGACTTCTTCCTAATTCTATGTCAATAGTGGTGTTTTTCAGGGTTATGTCTTATCCCCTACTATATTCTTGTTTTTCATTAATGACCTTCTCAGCTGTTCATCTAACTCTATCCACTAATTTTCCGATAACTCGACCCTCCATTCTTCAACTCATTTCAAATCTGCTCCATCTTTTGCTTCTAGAATTGCCTCTTGTCTTAATTTTTTCGATTCTATTCTCCCTGATCTGGAAAGAATTTCCCTCTTCGGCCGTCTCAACCTTGTGAAATTCAATTCTTTAAAAACTCAACTTCTACAAATCTCCTTCTCTAGGATACCTTCTAACTTTCCTATCTCTTTCGATGGTTCTCTACGGTTCTCTTCTGTTGACAATATAAGCATCCCCCCTTAGCATAAACAAAAAAAAATGCCTTGGAAAACCTCAATAACATGGTTGCGTAGGGCGACCGTCAAGAACGACTGGGAGTTTGTTTAGCCTGCGTGACTTTTTTCCTCTTCTTAATTTTACTCCAGCTATGAAAGGCATCATCCGCCCAGTATGAGTACTACTCTCATAATGCTGGGGGGGGGGGGCGCTATCTGGTTTAACACTCGGTTTTTGAACAGGGTCGAGTGAAAGACCAAAAGACTTATAGCTGTTCCTTACATTCTAATTCACTTGACCCTCTATCTTGTTGACACTATGTTAGAGCTTTATCTCTTTCCTACAGGTACCACAGCCGACAAGTCCTCGAGGAGCTTACACACTCCGCGTATACGAACACCTTAACGACGCTCCTCATAGCACAAGGGGAGCAGCGTTTGCACACGAGTTTTGTAGTAGACAATAGCAACCCTAGGCTGAACACTATGTTCGCTGTAGGTGACATTCCCTTCTTAATCCAGCCAACTCTGTTCCATGGAAATTCTACTGTTCCATCTTACTGTGTTTTCTGCTTACGTTTAAATCCCTCAACTTAAATGTGCTTGTGTGCTGGTATACATCTGACGAAATACTGCGTTATTTTGACGTACATTTTCAAATATTTTAACAACCCCCTCCTTGATTAGGGCTCTGCCCGTGAGCGTTGGTGAAAACTGAAAAAAAATTTAAAAAAAAAATAGTACAAATAAAAATGCGAAATCAAACCAAATAATTTGTTGGAAAAATTAAATATATTAAATCAGAAAAAATATAATTTTTTAGAGAGACAAAAATTGATACAGTAGTAATTAATATAAAATGAAAAAGAACAATTAATTAAAAAAAACAAAAAAATAAATCGTTAAAATTTACTACAATTACTGCAAGTAAAAAATTCTTTATTTTACTTTTAAACGAAACGAGCTTTTCTTAAAAAATATAATAATATAAGATGGTGATGAATGATGATGATGATTGATGATTGATGATTGATCATCATCTCATCATCATTCATCATCATCATCATCATCATCTCATCATCATCATCATCATTATCATCATCATCATCATCATCATCATCACCCACCTTCCCTCCCCAAGACTGGGGTAAGGTGCGTAGCCTGCACTGTAAACAGAAAAGTAATAGAAGAATATGACGAAAGTCGAAAAGAAAGCCCAGCTTTACCGCCCCCTTTATACATTTTAGTGAGAATTCGTCGCAGTCTTAAAACCCACCCTAGATCCTCACGGGACCCCGACGGACCCTCACTATAGCATCTCGTCAATGTAGGGTTCATCCCTTGACCCAAGTGGGACACAACCATATCCCGTCAGTAGTTAGGGAACTGTTTGGTTGACCACCGATTTTGGTATGAAGGAGTTATTGTATCGTTTTGAAACTTTGTATATTGTCTGTTGAGGAGTTAAACTGATTACCGACGAGTTTTCATGTCGCTAGGATCATTCTAGGGATAGTTGCCCCCGAGCACGAAGGTAAAAATGTGTGGTTTACGTCCTTTTAGCTTCCATTTCCGTGTGTGTGAGGCTAAGTGTTTCCTGATATCTTATCTTGCCGTAATTAGTACATTTTTATTCATTATTATTATTATTATTATTATTATTATTATTATTATTATTATTATTATTATTATTATTATTATTATTATTATTATTATTATTATTATTATTATTATTATTATTATTATTATTATTATTATTATTATTATTATTATTATTATTATTATTATTATTATTTTTAATATTATTCTTAAATTCCCCGCCAACTCACCCCCACACAAAACCCAAACCCACCAACGACAACACCAACCCAACACCCACCAAAAAAAAAGGAGACGGAACAATTCAATTCATTATTCATTATTATTATTGATTATTATTAGTTATTCATTATTATTATTAATTATTATTATTATTATTATTTATTATATTATTTATTATTATTATTATTTTTATTATTATTATTATTATTATTATTATTATTATTATTAATTATTATTATTATTATTATTATTATTATTATTATTTATTATTATTATTATTATTATTTTATTTATTATTATTATATTATTTTATTATTATTATTATATTATTATCGATTATATCTACCAGGGTTAGCCTTATCGTATCGGGCTAAAATTTAGATGTGACCTATCATGGTGCAAAGTAATCTCGTCGTAGACGAATTTACGTCTCCGTGAGCACAAAATTAAAAAAATAGGAAATGACCCTAGAAGGATGAAATTTAGATTAGAGAAAGGAGAAATGATTCGGAGCCAGAGTCGGATCCGGATTCGGATCCGGCACCGGTGCTGAAGCCGGTGCGGTGCCGAGTTAGTAAATATTTGTATAGTAATATAATATTATCCTTATATATGTTTATGATACCGTAGATCTCGAATATGAGGGTTATAAGTTTGTAAAGGGTGTCTGGGGACCCCCCCGGAGGGGGGTCCCCAGTTAAAATGAACGGAATGCATAAGAGAAGTGGAGAAAGGAGTCAGGGAAGGAGTCTGAGTCAGAGGAGACGGAGTTGACACGGAAGTCAGAGGAAGTCGAGCTTGCAACCGCACCGGTGCTGGAGCGATGAGGTGCCGAGTTAATAAATATCTCGCTTAGTCCCATATAGGTTATCAAAATATATGTTTATAAGGTCGTAGATCTCGGAATATGAGGGTTATAAGTTCGAAAGGGTGTCTGGAGAACCCCACAGAGGGGGTGTCCCCAGAAGAAATGCACAGAAGACCCATTTCGGGGTACCCCGAAGGGGGGTGTAAGCGGTTACATAAGGGCACAGCCCATTTAGGGCTGTGCCTTTACCGCTTACACCCCCTTCGGCGGTACCCTAAGATACCTGTTTACGCATGGCTCTGGGGTGATTTCCCTGTAGTGGGGTCATTCCGCTTGAAAAGATGCTCGGTGTTATCTTAGTAAGATTGAGATTATGTGATGAGTGAGCGCCATTCCGTGAAAGTTTTTGATAATAACATGAAAGTTCCCTAATTAGGGGTCTCAGTGTAGTCTAACGAACCGAAGGTATTGCTTAATGTTCTTCGAAAGGTAGCGATAGGTGTAAGTTTTATGGACAATGTTATTTACTTACCGTTGATAAGCAAAGAACTTTGTTAATGAAAACTGCTTATTCGTAAGTTAGGTATGCTATGTTCTTAGTTCCAATATAGCATTTATTAGGTTTTATCAATTGTGATAGCATTGAATGAAACACAAAATGCAAAATCACAAACTAAAATGATGGACATGAGTTACCGAATTCATAGTTTCAGTGCTGGTATCTTTTATAGTTTGGCCACTTTGTTAAGGAATTTTGTTAGATTGAATACTGCTTTAGCTGCTGATGATATGATTGAAAAACTGGGATAGGTTTAGTTTTGCTGTGTAACGAAGGGGTATGTTGAGAACTTATTCATAGGTCCAGATGTTAATGTCTTATTCGTAGTTCCAAATCTTTATTATCTTATTGTAGATTTTCGATCAAATTGTAGAATGTTAGAGTATGTTAGGATATGTTTAATTTCTGTTACGTTTTGTTAAAATATTACTATGACAATGTGAAATTAACACCTACTTTTGTTAGAAAAATGATAAGTTTCGTAATTAACTGACCGATGTGTGTTACGAAAACGTGAGCCTAGGTTAAGTTTTGATTGAGTAATGTTAGGTCTCTCCACGAGAATTTATTATCTGTCTCATACTCTATTATTCATCAGTTCAAAATGATGTTATTTCGATATGAGAGACACCTTTGATGAAAGTAGTGTCAATTCGTAGTTCAAGATGCTGCTATCTCTTCGATACAGCAAGATTGGTACACTTTGTATAAGGGATTTTGTCCCACGCTAATCAAGGCTTTAACTGTTTGCCTGCATATGTTAGCGAAAAGTGGGGATACATTAGAGCTTTGTATGTCCTGTTAGCTACTAGTTACCTTTGATAAAGGTTAGGGAATTTTGGTTAGAATCTTAGCAGAATTATTCTAACGTGAGGTACGTGTAGGTTTGTCGCAATATGTCACATTAATATCTTAGTTCAGGTTATGATATCGTTTAGCACTTGATTGATGCTGCAAAACTTTGTATACCCCCATTACGCCTCATCATTCGTAAATCGGGGTACCTGTATGAATAATCACGGTACAAGGTATATGCATTAAAATGTCTTAGTATAAAATACTTAATAATGTTAATGTAACAATATCAATAATACGTCTAAAGATAGTTGAAAAGCGTGACACAGCGTTACGTTCCTGTATGCCGATGTTGGTTACTTTACTGTCTGATTAGTTACTGGAACTTTTAGTTCAATTGGTGGACCCTGAATTATTCCGAATCGTAACGCGTAATATTAGGTTCTGCGTTCTACTATATCTACTATATATTCAGCAGTTATGTAGTTCCTAGCCTCTTCATGCATTAAAACTTTGTATGCAGTTACGACCATATTCGATTGGCTCAGTATATAAAAAGAACTCATCTATTTTTTATGTTTATCGCATTATCCAAAATGATACTCGACACTCAAATGAACACTTGAATCACTTTAGATCAATGGCATCATGTAGGAAACAAATGCAATCTTTTTTGAGCTGAAGACTTGGAACTGTTTTCTCTTGATTTAGGTCGGCTTGAAGCAATTTTAAGGTATACTTTTTTATACGTTATTACCTTAGACTATTCTATTCAAAGCAAACTCATATCTTTTATCGTATCATGTTTAGATAAAACTTTGTTCACCCTCAGGTTTGTCCTCTATTCGCATGGGAAGATTATGAATATTATGAGCTACTGGCTCAACCGGTTTGATGATAATTAGTTTTCCTTCTGAAGTATCATTAAACCTGCTTCTATATAATCCTGTAAAAAAACTTTGGTTTGATTTAGCATTTCATTCATAGGTTGTCAATTATCATAACTTTCAAAACCTGGTAATGTGCATAATTATTGTGGGCGTTTAGCCAGCAGCCTGTTGTCCAGATGATAAAAAAACTACGCGGACATCTACCGTTATATAGTGATTAGACGATCATTAGCTTCCTACTTAAAAGACTACTATGGTGATGAATAGCGTTACGTATGTTGTATTGCAAGTTAGTTTACTCTTACTTCCGGTGCTCTATTAAAGTGTGGTAACTTTGCTTAATGTTAAGCACGTCTTTACGTTTCGTGCGCAAGTTGTGTTAGGTTTGTCGTTGCACATTAATTTCTTAGTTCAGGTAATGCCTAAGTTAGCTTTATTAATGTGGAGAAACATTGTCTACGGTTAGCGTGAGATATGTACGCATGGTTAGTAAATAAAGAACGCTATTTTTGTGCGTATGTTTATCCGAATGAACTCGAAATGAGACGTTAGAAGTCAAATCTCGTGCTT
>JABUQX010084855.1:25000-27334 GCA_015478945.1 Trachelipus rathkii | reverse complement strand
AATAATAAAATAATAATAAAATAATAAATAAGAATAATAATAATAATACTAATAATAATAATATAATTAATAATAATAATAATATAATAATCAATAATAATATAATAATAATAATAATAATAATAATAATATTAATAATAATTATTAATAATAATAATTTAATAATAATAATAAAATTATAATAATAATAATAATAATAATCATAATAATAATAATAATAATAATAAGAATAATAATAATAATAATAATAATATAATAATAATAATAATAATAATAATCAGTTAATGATAAATAATAAATAGATAATAAAATAATAATTAACAATAAATAATAATAATAATAATTAATAATAATAATAATAATAATAATATATAATAATAATAATAATAATAATAATAATTAATAATGAATAATAAAATAAATAATTAATAAATATAATAATATAGATAATAATATAATAATAATAATAATAATAATAATAATAATAATAATTAAAATAATAATAGATAAATAATAATTAAAATTAATAATAATAATAATAATAATAATAATAATAATAATTAATAATAAATTAATAAAAATAATAAAAATAATAATAATAATAATAATAATAATATAATAATAATAATAATAATAATAATAATAATAATTAATAATAAATTAATAATAATGAATAATAATAATAAAATAATAATAATAATAATAATATTAATTATAAATAATAATAAATAATAATAATAAATTAATAATAATAATAATAATAATAATAATAATTAAAATAATAATAATAATAATAATAATATAATAATAATAATAATAATAATAATAATAATAATAATAATAATAATAATAATAATAATAATAATAATAATAATAATAATAATAATAATAATAATAATAATAATAATAATAATAATAATAATAATAATTATAACGTTTATTTCCAGTATTATAATAATAATAATTAATAATAATAATAAAAATAATAATAATAATAATAATAATAATAATAATAATAATAATAATAATAATAATAATAATTTTCAATTTTAACGTTTATTTCCAATGATCCTTAGGTTCATTCTAAATGAGAAAGGAAAAGATTATTCAGAAGGAAAACAATCACCAATCGAGATGTCAGTTTTAGATAATCCTAAAGAATCACCTAACAAGAGGAGTAGCGATCATGGGGTAGAGCCTCTTTTTGAGCCACATCAACAATGCCAACGAGATAACGGGGCTGAATCAGCAGGGGTCTCTGCAGGATCAACCAATGTAAAAAAATTTGAAAAAAGTTATTCTGAGTTACGAGACCAAAATTTTCAAAACATTGGTTTCAAATTTGGCAAATTCAAAAAATGATCAAGAGTGCAAAGTTTATGATTTTAACATATATTGATAGTGTTATTAATAATATTAATTTATTAGTGTTTCTTATAATTAATAAGAAATAATTGCTAAATCAATTTTGATTTATATATAAATGATAAAAACAAAAATATATATGATATTTGCTTAGTACTTTTTAAAAATAGCTAATTAAAAATTTTAAAAGAATTTTAAAGCATTAATGAACAATAGTCAAATTTTTAATTAATTAAATAGTTTTTTAAAACATATTTTATAAAAGAGTATATTGAAAGATATAATTTCAATTTTTTCCTAAAATTTTAGGAAATGCTTAATATTGAGATTGTTTTAAACTTTTTAAAATTTCAAATGGTTATCAAAACTTTCAAAAATTTCAATGTCTAAGCTCCAATTTAATTTAAGAGCTTTGTATTATTTTAGTAAATGCAAATAAATATTTCTTCACCTACTGAAACTACTATATCAAATTTCAAGAAACATCCTGCAGCGCAAAGCTCACTTTTGACCTAAATTAATCTTAATACACAATGTTTACATTTTGAATAAAATGTTCCTAGTAGGCAAAATATTCAGCATTTTAGAAATTAATTATAGTTTTGTGGCACTATATTGAAATCATTATAAAACTTATAGGAGTTAAAATACGAACATTAAAAATAATTATTGCGGTTTCAATTGTAAGATTTTAAGAAAAGAATTTTGCTGACTATTAGGAGGATGAAAATCACAGTGTCATTCCAAATAAAGTGACGCATGACTGGTTGATTAAAAATTTTCAAAATAATTTAAATTTCTGTATAATCTTAACGTAATATGTTGGCAGTTAAAAGCAACAAAATGGTATTCATAATAATTGGTTCCTCTTAGAAGGTCATTTTATATATTTATTGGAGTTACATTAGCTTCATCATCTCACATATCATAACACATATTATAAATTCAAGTACCGTGATGTTTAGCACA
>JABUQX010084855.1:20000-22500 GCA_015478945.1 Trachelipus rathkii | reverse complement strand
TTATTTATTATTATTATTATATTATTAGATTTTATATATTATTAATTATTATTATGTATTATAATTATTATTATTATTATTATTTTTTATTATAATTAATTATTTATTATTATTTATTATATATTATTATTATTATTATATTATATATAATATTTATAGATTATATATTTATTATTATTATTATATTAATTATTAAGAAAAAGATTTATTATTATTATTATAGTTAATTATTAATTATTTAATATTAATTATTATTTATTTATTATATAATTATTATTAATTATTAAATATATTATTATTATTATTTATTATTATTATATATATTATTATTATATATATTGGTTCTTTTTTCGTTTAAAAGCCCCCACATCATATATCGATATTTCATTAAACTACGATCCCTAATTATATTTATATTAAAATATAATATTTTTTTAATAAAAGTGTGAAGTTCAATTTTCCTTTTATTTTTTCTTGTCTTTTTATATTTTATATATTTAAAAATATTTTATTATTTTTAAAATTAAATAATAGTAAAATTGAAAATAATAAATTTATGCATTCATCTTTCATTGCTGGGATCTTAAAAAATGAAGAACTTCCATATTTTTATAAAAAAAAAATTAAATTAAATATTAATTAAATATTAAATAAAATAAAGATCGATGATAATAAAAATAATCGATATATCGATGTGGGGCTTTAACGGAAAAGAACCTGTATATTATTATTATTGATATATTATTATTATTATATTATTATTATTATTATTTATTATTATTATTTTATTATTATTATATTATTATTATATTATTATTATATTATTATTTTATTATTATCTTATTATTATTATATTATTACTATTATTATTATTATTATTATTATTATTATTATTATATTATATTTTATTATTTATTTATTATTATAATTTATTATTTTTATTATTATTATTATTATTAATTATTATTATTATATTATATTATTATTATTATTATTATTATTATTATTATTATTATTATTATTATTATTATTATATTATTATTATTATTATTATTATTATTAATATTATTATTATTATTATTATTATTATTATTATTATTGTGGAAGTATTATATTATCATATTATTATTATTATTATTATTATTATTATTATTATTATTATTATTATTATTATTATATTATTATTATTATTATTATATTATTATTATTATTATTATTATTATTATTATTATATTATTATTATTATTATTATATTATTATTATTATTATTATTATTATTATTAAAATCTTTGGAAGTCCTGAGGCAGTATAATGCAATTATATCATTCTCTCATTATTATTGTTATTATTATTATTTTTTTTTAAATATATATATCTATATATAAAAAATTTAAAATTAAGGAATATTTTTTGACTTATTATTATTATTATTATTATTATTATTTTTATTATTTATTATTATTATTTTTTTTTTTATTGATTATTATTTATTATTATTATTATTATTATTATTATTATTATTATTATTATTATTATTATTATTATTATTATTATTAATTATTATGATGTTATTATTATTGATATTATTATTATTATTATTGATATTATTATTATTTATATTATTATTTATTATTAATTATAATTTATTATTATCATTATATATATATAAATCTTTTTTAATAGATTTGTCTATATTATATATATATATTATATATATATATATATATATATATATATATATATATATATATATATATATATATTATATATTATATATATATATATAATATATATTATATATATATTATATATATATATGCCATTATATATTTTGACATAATAATATTTATTTTTATTCTGTTAATATAAAATAAAAAAGTCATTATTGGCCAAGATCTAAAGCTTCAATTTTAAGAGTTTTTATGTGGCTCTAACTGTTTCGTTTCTAGTACTACAACTACCAATGTAAATATAAAAAAAATATAACAGGGAGACGTGTTGTAAGTAAAATAAAAAAAAACAGGTTTATCACTTTTCAAACGATATCAAAAGGAGAATTTGTTTGTTTTTTGCGTATTTTTTTTTTCAAAACTATTGTCCCAAGTAGAAATTTTTCTATAACTTTTTTTAATCATTTGATTCTTATGAAATTTTCTGAGTAGGAAGCTTTGGGAGTTTATTTATGACATTTTATTTTCACAACCAAATTTTTTTAAATTAAGTTGGGCATCACGATCCCGGAATTCAAATTGTGGGTTGTATAAAAGTTCAGAACAAGCGATGCATAACTCGCCCAATACTAATACTTTGAAATTAAATTATTAATTAAAATAGTTAAAACAAGTTTTCACTTTCGACATGAAAATTTCCAGCTTTTGTCCAGAAAAAAGTTTGCACACAAACAAGTTAATAACATTTTTCCCATTTTGATATTTCTTAGAAGTGAGATCGAGCTAAAAATCAGTAGTAGTTTTTTTTACATGTATTTGGCAGTTATTAC
>JABUQX010084855.1:5000-15000 GCA_015478945.1 Trachelipus rathkii | reverse complement strand
GAGTTTCAATGTTAATGGTATATCCAAATAGGCACTCAATAGTTCCAATATTTTGACCCTTATTACAGGACCTACTAAGGGTCTTACAAAAAAAAGGTGATATTCAGACATGTTTACACTCTTCAGTAGGAGTCGTTCTTTCAATCTGTAGTCAAATTAAAAAAAATTGCCCCCATGTAAAAAGCTACAAGAGATTCAATGTTAATGGTATATGAAAATTGTCACTCAAGCATTCCCTTATTATGACCCAGAGTATAAGACCTACTATGGATCCTACAATCAAAGGGAGATATCTAGACATATTTGCCCTCTTCAGTAGGACAATTTCTTTCAATATCTAGTCAAATCTTAAACAGCTGCCCCTCATGTTAAAAGATGAAATAGTTTCAATGTTAATAGCATAACCAAATTGTCATTCAAGCATTCCACAATTTTGACCTTTATTATAAGACCTACTGTTTATCCTTCAGAAATATGGGAAATATCCATACAAATTTCCCCTCTTCAGTAGGACACGTTCATTCAACCTGCAGTCAAATCAAAGACCGTTGACATTCATTTAAATGTTAAAAGCGTTTCAATGCTGATGGTAATCCAAACTGGCATTCAAGCGTTCCATTATTTTTACCCTTATTATTTGACCTACTATTGGTCCTTCAAAAAAACGAGAGATATCTACACATGATTGCCAACTTCAGTAAAACAAAATCTTAGAGCCTGTTTTCAAATCAAAGACCTTTGCCGCACATGTAAAAAGTTAAAAAAATTCAATGTTAATGGTATATCCAAATTGGCACTCATGCGTTTCATTAAATTGATACTTATTACAGGACCTAATATGGGTCCTAAAAAAACATGCTTGTTTTCCTTAGTAGGACATTTTTTTCCACCTAGAGTCAAATTAGGGCCCTTTGTCAAAGTTGTAAAAAATTGAAAGGATTTAAATTTGAATGGTATATTTAAAGTATCATTGAAACATTCCACTATTTTGACCCTTATTACAGGACTTACTATGGGTACTTCACGAAAAAGATAGATATCCAGACATGTTTCCTTCTTTGTTACGATATATTCCATCAACGTGTATTCAAATCGACGACAGTTGCCCATGTGTAAAAAATTAAAAGTTTCAATTTTAATGGTATATCTAAATTTAAAATCAAGCATTCCATTAATTTAATTCTTTTTTCAGGACCTGCTATGGGTCCCATATGTCTCTCATTTAAAAAGTTACAAGAGTTTCAACGTTAGTGACATACCCAAATTGACATTCATGCATACTCTTATTTTGACCGTTCTTACAGGACATACAATGGGACTTACATATTTTCCCTCTTTCATAGGACACGTTCTTTCAAAGTCTAACCAAATCAAAGATTGTTACTCCTCATCTAAAAAGTTACAAGATTTTCAATATTAATGGCATATCCAAATTGGCATTCAATCATTCCATTATTTTGTATTTTATTATAGGACCTACTATGGATCCTACAAAAATTGAAAATATCCAGAATTGTTTGCCCTCTTCAGAAGAGCACATTCTTACAGTCTGTAGTCAAATCAAAGATGTTACCCCTTATATAAAAAATTGCAAGTGTTTTAATTTTGATGGTATGCACAAATTGGCATTCGAGATTCCATTATTTTTACCATTATTACAGGACCTACTATTGGTTCTGCAAAACAAAGGGAGATATCCAAACATGTTCGACTTCTTCAGTAGGAAATGTCTTTCAACCTGTAGTCAAATCAAAGACCATTGCCTCTCATGTAAAAGGTTACAAAAGTTTCAATGTTGATGGTAAATCTAAATTGGCATTCAAGAATTCCATTACTTTAAACGTTATTAAAAAACCTACTATGGGTCCTACATAAAATGGGAGATATTCACTCATGTTTGCCTTCTTGAGAAGAAAAAGTTCTTGCAACAACAGGCAGTCATATCAAAAAAAGTTAATCCTCACATAAAAGATACAAGCGATTCAATGTAAATAGTCTATCCAAATTGGCATCCCAACATTCTTATTTTGACCATTATTACAGAAAATACTATGGGTCTAACAAAAAAAGTTAGATGGCCAGACATGTTTGCTCTCTTCACTAGGACACATTCTTTCAACCTGTATTAAAATCAAGAATCATTGATCCTAATGTAAAAAGTTACAAGAGTTTCAATATTAATGGGGAATCCTAATTGGCTTTAAAGCATTAAAATATTTTGACCCCTTTTATAGGACTTACTATGGGCAATACACAAACACGGGAGATATCCAGACAAGTTTCCCCTTTTTAGTAGAAGACGTCCTCTCAACCTGTAGTCAAGTCAAAGAACGTTACAACACATGTAAAAAGTTAAAAGTGTTTCAATGTTAATAGTACATTAACTATCTTATTCAAGAAATAAATTATTTTCATCCTTACTATAGGACTTACTATGGGTCCTACAAAAAAAGAAAAATATCCGCATTTGTTTGCTCTCTTTAGTAGGATGCGTTTTTTCAACCTGCAGTGAAATTAAAGACAGTTGCCCAGCATATAAAAAGCTAAAATACTTTTAATGTTAATGGTAAATCCAAATTGGCATTGAAGCATTCCATTGTTTTGACCTATATTATAGGACTTACTATGAGTCTTGAAAAACACTGCAGATATTCAGACATGTTTGCCCTCTTCAGTATGATAAGTTCTTTCAAACTCTAGTCAAATCAAAGGACCTTTCCTCCTAATTTAAGAAGTTACAAGATTTTCAATGTTAATTTTATAAATTGGCATTCAAGGATTCAATTAATTTGACCCTTATCACAGGACCTACTAAAGGTTTTACATAAAAAGAGAAATATTCAGACATGTTTTCACTCTTCTGTAGGACACGTTCTTTCAACTCGTAATAAAATTAAAGGTAATTGCCCTTCTTATAAAAAGTTAAATAAATTTAAATATTAAAGGTATATCCAAATTGGCATTGAAGTACTCAATTATTTTGATTCTTATTAAAATACTTATATTGGATCCTACAAAAAAGGGGAGATATCAGACATGATTGCCCTCTTCAGTAGCGGAAAATTTCTTATTTTTAGCAATAGAAAAATTCCTTGTAACTGATGTAAAAACCATTTAATCTTCAATGTAATAGTATATCCCAATATTGGCATTGAATATATATCTTATGG
Organism: Trachelipus rathkii; assembly: GCA_015478945.1. NCBI lineage: Eukaryota > Metazoa > Arthropoda > Malacostraca > Isopoda > Trachelipodidae > Trachelipus > Trachelipus rathkii. The sequence goes on along the minus strand of JABUQX010084855.1, from coordinate 11,830 downwards.
TTTGACCATTATTGTACAGGCCCTACTATGTGTTCTTACAAAAAAAAAAGAACGGAGTGATATTCTAGACATTTCTTGAACCTTATCAGTAGGACACATGTATTTCAACCTGTATTCAAATCAAAGACTGATGCCCCTTCATGTAAAAAGTTACAAGATTTGCAATGTTAATATTAGATTAAAAAAGTTGGCAATAAATCAGTCATTAATATGACCCTTATTATAGGATGCTACTATACTGGTCCTATAAAAAAAGAGATATTACATGTTTTCCCCTCTTCATGATACATGTTCTTCTCACCCTGTTTTCAAATAAAAGAGCCTTTGCCCCAGAGATAATGCTAAAAAAAAAGTTTTAGTGTTATTTGGTACAGATATTCAAATTTTCGTTGTCTAGCATATTTTTTAATTTATCATTATGTAACGGCGACTTCAATGGGTTCCACCAAAAAAAAAGGGAGATATCAACAATTGGTATGCCAATTTTCAACTTAGACAAGTTCTTTCAACATTATAGTAAATCAAGAATTAACCCTCATGTAAAAAAATTGGCTGGAGTTTCAAATGTAATGTTCGTATCCAAAATTGGAATCAAGCATTCTATTTATTTCCAGAGTTTCAATGTTAATGGAATATCTTAATTGGCATTCAAGCATTTTCATATTAACCCATTAACGGCCAATGTCCCATTTTTGGGACGCAGCTTTATACATGCTTGAAATTAATTACGCCAAAAAATTTAAATACTTTTTTGCCTGCCAAAAAAAAAAGACTACAACCCATTTCAAAGGTATTCAGTCACAAAATGAATTATATATTTTTAAGTATCTTTGAAATTATATGTCACTAAAGTTGCCAGATTTTCGGTTAAAACACAATCAGTAACGTATACGCTCCCAGTACGCTGCTTACAGTGACGAGGTGTGGTTTAGTTATGTTATTCTCTTCATTAGTCATAAAGGAACACGAAGATTCCGTAAAAGGACCAAAAAAAATTTCTACGTAAACAATATAACCTATTTATTTTGCCGTCCCATTTTTGGGACATTGGCCAATATTCATGAAAGTACCCAAATCAGACTATTTTGATAAATATGTCTATCTCTATCTTCATGATATAATATATATATTATATATATATATATATTATATATATAATATATATATATAGTATATATATAGTATATATATATAATATTATTAATATTATTCATCGTAAAACTGAAAAACTAAACATATTATAGATTAAAAATATATATAAACAAAGATATATAAGGATAGGATGCAGATATATATATATATATATATAGATATTATATATATATGTATATATAATATTAATATATATATTATATAATAATATATATAATATTATATAATATATATATATATATATATATATATAATTATATATTTATCATATACTATCACCTATACCCTCACTACTATACCTCATACCTACTATAATAATATTAATTTATATTATATATATTATATATATATTATATATATATATGATAGAGAGGAGAGAGAGAGAGAGAGAGGAGAGAGAGAGATTGAGATAGGAGAGAGAATTTTTACTATGCTTAAAACATTTTTTGTTTGTTGCTTTGTTGGTATTTCAATCTTTCCTTATATATATATATATATAGTATATTTATTATATATATATATATATATATATATATATATATTATATTATATTATATATATATAATATAATATATATATATATATATATATATTATATAATATATATATAATATATATTATATTATTTGCTGGCTCAATCGTCAGAGCGTCAGAATGGCATAGCAAAGGTCTGGGGTCGACCCCTAGTCCGGAAAACAGCTAGAAATTACTCTGAATAGGTGTGTTCCGTGGTTATAAAAAATTGGTGAAATTAATGAGAGTTTGTTGAGATGAGAGAGACAGTCCGCACAGGTGGACGATGTCAATGACGCCTCTCGAACGCAGGCAAGCAACACTGATCCGCGTAGGCAGGCAGTCGAAGATAGCTGCTGAACAGCTGCTGCCCGCGTACGTGGGGGGAAAGGTATGTGAATATGCCGTGTGCGGTGTCCTCCACTCTGCCTCTTCAAGGCGGAGTGGGGACTACTGCATGTGTCTCCAATGCCACTCGTTTCTCTGCATTCAGAAATGGTCCAGAGCCAAGACCGTGGGTTAGTGAGGGAAAGGAAGTTCCTTACTCACTCATCCGCTGCTTAGATGGTTCGAGGATCGCACTCCAGGCCAAAGCTCGAGATAATGCTGCAGCCGCAAATTTGGCGGCTGTCAACATGTGGTCTAACTCGCGCCTTCTTTTCGCAGGCATACTGCAGGATTTGGATGTCGAAGGCTACTGTTACCTTCCCCTCTGCGGGACATAACGAATTTCTACGACTGGAAAGCTGCAGCGAAGGGAATTGCCTCTGCTTAGGGCGGCTATTCCCTGACCTAAGCGAAAAACTGAATCAAGGAGTTCTAATCCAGAGCGACTGCAGTCTCTGGGAATCAGAGCTTTATCTGGGGTTCAAGTGGAAAATTGCGGATTTTTTTCCGCCTTTTGACGGAAAAAAGAGACTTTTCGTTTGACTCGCTTCTGGCGAACATTGGTTTCCACTCGGTGGGAGGTTATCTTGGGGGCGTAACTAGCCGCCTAAAAATATTTCCGAGGAGAGCTGTTTCCGAGATAAACCTTTTCCCTGAGTGACATGTTGTTCCTTCCAGACGAGAGGAGAGAGACCGTCCGTTCAGGCGGACGATGTCAATGACGCCTCTCGAAAGCAGGCAAACCACAACACTCTACAACACATATTTTTGAAAGGAAGAGTAAGTGAAGAAATCAGGTTCGACGCAGGAAATCATTTGGTAAAGCCTATAGAATCCCGACGACGATGCGCTTACTGTGGGAAAAATACGAAACCAATTTGCTTTAGATGCAATGTTCCACTTCATGATGTGTGTTTTCAGAGATTCCATACAAATTATATATATATATATATATATATATATATATATATATATATATATATATATATATACTATTTTTATATAAATAAATATATATATATATATTATATTGTGAGATATATATAAACTCTGTTATAGAATAAGAAGTTTTATATTTTATTCATTACTTTGAGGAAAATAAAACAATTCCAAATAATGAACATGTTTTTCTTCCTTTTGAGTATTTTCGTGAATAGTGGCCAATGTCCCAAAAATGGGACGGTCGTTTTTGGGTAGAAGCCCTTAGAGAATTTTAATGAAATTAACCGAGTAGTCATCTAAGGCCTACGTAATTAATTTCAAGCATGTATAAAGCTGCGTCCCAAAAATGGGACATTGGCCGTTAATGGGTTAATATTTGACCTTTTATTACAGGCCTACTATGAGATCTACAAGAAACGAAGAGATATTAGTCATGTTGTTCTCTTTAGTGACACCGTTCTCTCAAACTTGTCATCTAATAAAACGAACGATGCTTAAATGGAAGAAGTTACAAAAATTTTCAAATGTTAATGGTATATTCCAAACATGACAATTCGCATATTACATATTTGAATATCATTACTTGACCAACTATGGGTCTTTAAAAAACGGAAGTAATTCAAATTGATTTGCCATCTTAACTAGAACACGTTCTTTCAACGTGTAATCAAATTAAATACCCTTACCACTCATGTAAAAAAGTTATAAGAGTTGCAATGTTAATGGTATATCCAAATTGACATTCAAAGCGTTGTGGATTATTTTTGACCCTTATTTCAGAATCTCTTGAATCATAAAAAAAAACGCACTTATCCCAGATGGATGCGATGTCATCTCAAGTTAAGACGCGTCTTTTCAACCGTTAGAAAATCAAAGAGAAATTGTCCTCACTGTTAGGGTTAAAAGGGGTGTTGATAGCTAATGGACCTTACCCAAATTGTATTCACGCAGTTTCAATTATTTGTTTGTTTATAATTACAGGACCTGCGATGTATTCTACAAAAACCAAAACCTGAAGATATTCAGATATATTCTACCCTTATAGTAGTCAGTTCTTTTCAGTTTGTAGGTAAAATCAGAAGACTGTGGCGCCTTTATCTTAAAAAGTTTAAGTAGTTTCGAATGTTAATGGTATATTCAAATTGGCATTCAAGCATTTCATAATTTGACCTTATTACTGGCCCACTATTTGGGTGCTACAAGAAAAGGGAGCTATCAAGTCAAGTTTACCCTCTTCAATATGACACGTTCTCTGAACCCGAGGTCAAATTAAAGATCGTTGATGATCATGCATACAGATTTACAAAGGTTCATGTTAATGGTCATTTCCAAATCGCATTCAAGTATTACATTATTTGACCCCTTATAAGGGCCTGACTATGGTCCTTCAAAAAAAATAGGCAGATATTCGGACAGTTTTTCCACTTTAACAGGACATGTTATTCTACCTTTATTTCAATCGAAGGACCTTTCTCCCTCATGCTAAAAAGATTCAAGCACTTTTCAATGTTAATGGGATATATCAAATAAGCACTAGGGAAGCGTATCCATATTTTGTGATCGTTTTGTAGAAGCGTACTACCTTATGGGTCCTAAACATAAAACGATGAGAACGCACCACATGTTTGCCTTCCTTAGTGTGTTTATATTTTTCTTTCAATCCTTAGGTGAAATCAAAGATTATTCTTGACCCCCAACTGTAGGTTCCAAGAGTTTTAGTGGTTATATGTATACCAAATTAGCAGTCATTCTGGATTTCATTATATTGGCAACATAAAAAGAGTTCTACTGTCAGTTAGTTCAAAAAAATGGTAGGATATCCAGACATGTTTCCTTTCTTCAGTGAGACAGAGTTCTAGATCAACGCTGACATTCAAACCTAAGGACAGTGCCCACTATGAAAAAATTTCAAAGAGTTTGCCATTTTAATAGTATATCTAAATTGACAATTCAAGCATTGCCAGGTGTTTTAATTCTTTTTCGGACCAGCTATGGGGTCCCATAGAAAAGTAGAATCCATAAATGTTTGCCCTCTTCGTAGGACAAGTTCTTTCAAACCTTGTAGTTCAAATTCAAAGACCTGGTACTTTCATGGAAATGTTAAAAGGTTATTTTTTTTTTAATGGATAATTCAAATTGACATTCAACATTTAAATTATTAGACCTTTATTAAGGTCTACTGTGGTACAACAAAACCGGAAGCTATTCAGACATGTTTGCCCTCTTTAGATATAGAACAATACCTTCTTAAGCAGTGATTGGTCAAATAAAGAAACATTGCCACTATGAAAAAGGTTTACAAGAGCAATCATTCGTAATTATATCAAAACGGAATTCAAACATTCCCTATTTTTTCCCTTATGCTACAGACATACTATAAATCCTATTAGGGAGCATACTATTAGATGTTTTCACTCTTATAGTAGGACAAGTTCTTTCAAAAAAAAAAAAAAAAAAAAAAAAAAAAAAAAAAAAAAAAAAAAAGCTTGTAGTCAATAGACAAAGTTACAAGAGTTCAATGTTAAAATTGTATTTTCAAATTAACTTCAAGTATTGAGATATCCTTTGACCTTGTTACTAGGAAACTACAATGGGGCTCTACAAAAAAACGAAAGTATACCACAATGTTTTGCTCTCTAGTATAGGAACATGTTTCTCACCTTCAATCAAATCAAAGAGCGTTTTCCGCCTCATGTAAAAATACAGAATTTAAATTTTTATGGTATATTTCAAATTGGCATCAAACTTATATATATTTACCCTTATTATAAGAACCTATTAGTGGAAACTATATTAAAACGTTATAAATTTAAACATGACCAAGCGCGATCTTCTCTAAAAACACGGCTTTTAACCTGATTTTAAAGCAAAGACCTTTTGCCCTCATGTAAAAGGTTAAGGAATTTCAAGGGTTATCTTTGTTCAAATTCAAGCATCCCATTATTTTGACCTTTATCAAAGCATCCATAGCTTACTACGGTTCACAAGAAAACCGAGTTACCTTAAAATGTTATCCACTTCGATAAGTGACACGTTCTTTCCAACCTCTATTTCAACAAAGACTTTTGCCCCTAATTAAAAAGTGGGCAAGAGTTTCAGAATGAAATGTTACCTCCAAAGTGGAATTCAAGACATTCCTTTAATTTGAACCTTCTTGACAGGACCTTATACGGGTCTTACATATTCAGACATTTTTACACTTTTCGTAAGGACCGCGTTTTTCCTACCTTACCCTTAGTCAAGGACAGCTGTTCCCTACATGGTAAGAAGAAAAAGAGTTTCAATTCTTAATGGTATATTTCAATTGGACAATCAGTGTATTCATTATTTTAACTTATTCAAGACTATTATGGGTTCTTCACAAAAAGGGGATTAGAGAAACATATTTAGCCTTCTTCGGTAGGAACGTTTTTTCAACTGAATAAAATCCAAAGGCCGTTGCTAGCATGTAAAAGGTTTCATGAGGTTTTGATTGTCGAACGGTATTATCCAAATTGTCACTTCAAGCGAATTCCATATTTTGATCCATTATTTCAAGATCTAATATGGCCCTCGGAGGATAATCCAGATTTGTTTTCAGTCTTCAGAGGACAATTTTTCAACCTGTTCTCAAATCAAAACAGCTGCCCTCACGTAAAAAAGATACAATGAGTTTCAATGGCTAAATCATACCAAATTGCAACAGGCAATTCCCATATTTTGACCTTCTATTACAGGACCTTATATGGGTCTTACAAAAAAAAACGGGAGAGTATCTAGATCATTGCTGTGGGCCTTCGTTCAAGTCAGTACATGTTTTTTCAAGATGTATTCAAATCAAACGGTTTCCCTCATGA